>ML685776.1:9060475-9075848 GCA_007922175.1 Pelusios castaneus
TGTGTGTGTGTGTGTGTGTGTGTGTGTGTGTGTGTGTGTGTGTGTGTGTGTAACACTGAGATATATTTCAGTAACTTTGTTACTGACAAGGACCAGATCTATCTCCAGAGCAGTTTTTGACAGTTTCCAGGCTTCACTATTGAAACACAAGTGGTTGCTGAATGTGGGAAAGACTAAAGCTATGGTGTTTGGCTCAAAGCCCAGGACTGAAAGATTTGGGTCCACTTTACCAGCTAAAATAATGTAACATGGTTACTTTTAAAACTTTAAGGGACAGAAACTCAGGTGGTGAAAATAGGTTTCGCTGAAGTCAATGGAACTGCACCCATGTATATCAGCTGAGGATCTGATGTCTATATCTTTCAGAAACAAGCTAGACTGTAATTCCTTAAAGACAAGTCAAATGTATGATTACCCACCATCAAAGAGCAGAATAGGCATTCTCACTGCTTGTACTCTCTTAATTTGTTCTTATTACTGCATAAGTAGGGAAGAAAATGATTTTCCCAATCTGTGATAATTTTTTACATTTTGAAGTTTTTTCCATCCTGACCCTGGACAAAATAAAAGTCTCAAATCACAAAAAAAAATTGGGAATAAAAAAATCTGATTTTTTTTCTTCAGTTCAGATCAATTAAACTATTTTGTTCCACTAATTTTGAACCTTTTTTTTTTTTATTTTTACACATTTTCCGTTTTTTAACCTTTTTTTTCCAAATTAGTAAAACATTGAAACTAAAAGTCATTTTGACTCAAAAAACCCCAGACCTTCCAATCTGACAACATTTGACACAGGGCATTTTGATAATCTTAGAACTTTTTAAATCAAAATTATTTTGAGTCTGGTGTTTTATTTAACTTGACACTATTTCATGAACAGTTGATGATTTTGATGGATCGGCATTTTGTAGTGAAAAATGTTTCAGTGACAATTCCCGACGCCTTCTACTGTGTAGTTATTCTCTCTGGACATTGGGGCCTAGGGACTCATTGGCCTAGATACTGTCGACCCACGTTACCAGAGATGCTGTCTCTGCTGGTGCCACCTATTACGTGCTTTCTCTGTTGATGAAGATAGGGCCTCAGCCTCTTGACCTCTCAATTATGTCCTGAAACCTGAACCATTTTTTCAACATAGTGCAAACAATAAAGAAGAAATCCAATTTCCATTGGCACTCAAATGCAATATTTTCATTGAAAACCAAGGTACCTCAATAAAAACAAATGGCCAATGGGTTAAGAAATCTTTTTTGTTTTGGTTCTCCCCTTTTTCCTGATATATTCTATATACCTAAGTGAACTCCCATTTCCCAAATACCCAGCCACAGGTTACTATAGGTTTGTGAAAGCTGTGCTTTGACAGCTGAGCCTGCACTATTAGCCATCAGCTACTAGCCTATGTGGGTTGCAACAGGGCAGCCTCCATATAGACGCAGGCCTTGATTCTAGAAGTCTTTGCGGGGTGTGCTGCAGAATGTGCCAGGTTGTTACATTGCACTGCAAGCCTGAGTGTAGTTTATGCATGGGCACAATATAGTTCATAATTAGACATTCTCTGCCACCCAGTCTGGAAATAAATCTCAAGTTTCTTGGCTATTCAGTAGAACGCAGGGGTAAGATAACATTGAGGTATGTGCAGGCAGTAAGTTTATCTGTAGAAACGGGGTATTAAATCATCCTTATCATGCCTGTTAGGTGCTTAGCTGCACACTCCCCTTTTGGTTACTGTGTTCGCCTCAACTGCCTACCTTCTTCATGACTTTTTACCTGGCACTTACTACAGTTTTTTTTATAGACCCCTCTCACTGACTTTAGGCTTCTGCTGGTTTATCGACCATCCTTCATGTCAGCTTCAGTACTGTCTGTCTCTGTCCCTCTCTGTGTAGCACCAGCAGCACATGCAGCTATATTATGTTGTTTTTTATGTAGTCCTGGGGTGTTTTCATGTTCTGAACACTATTGCAATAAGAGGAATGGAGGGAGCAGGCCTAGTTAAGGCTCCTGAGAGGTAAGAGCCAGGAGGCTGGGAACCAGGACAGCTGCTTGGTCTGACTGCATTGGAAAAAATGGTCCAGGCATCATTTGTTAAATGTATTGTGTAATGTTATTGCAAACATTTCAGAGGATGAGAACATAACTCTCCTCTTGCTGCTCTGTCTAGTGTCACCACTATTAACAAGAACGTGTCTTATTAGAATGACGCGGTGTTAGTTCTGGCTGCTAGTCCTAAAAATGCTGCTCTACTTTTGGAGCAATCTAAATGCTCATTCGTCGTTCTCTGCCTCCCCTATTGCTAAGCAAGCCAGCTAAGGACAAAGAGCTGTCTTAACCATAACACTGCAGGTCTTACGCATGGAGGCCCATCTAATTGCAGCCAAAACAATCACCCACCTCCTTATGAAGAACATCCAAACAGTCTGAGGATAGACGTCAAGACGGGAAAGTGAGATTAAGAGCTCAGTCATCGAGTTTAGAGGTGAGAAAGGAGATAGTGATGAGAGAGAGGCTTTTAAAACTGCATGTAAAGAGGAGTGCATGTCAGAAACACAAGGGACTTTTTCAGTAAGTATTGGACAGCAAACTGGATGTCTTAGGGCAGGGTTCTCAACCACTGTGTCGGGATACAAAGGTGCGTCATGGAAAATTGGCAGCTCATCTTGAAGCCAGGTTGGGGCACCTGCCATCTGCCACTCTCTGCTGCCTTCTACAGCCCACTCCGGCTGCACAACATAGGCAGCAGCCAAGGCCAGATGAGTAAAGAGACTAAGGGGCTGCAACCCAGAGATCCTGGGCTAGGGGGGCACCACCTGCCCCACAAAAATAAACCCAGCCCCATCAAGCCAGACTGCTAGAGCATCAGCCTGCACTGGCTTGACTCTGCCCCCACCCAGGTCCCAGATTGCTGCATCCTCCAGAGCGCCACAGCCTCCCAAGCGCTCCCAACCCAACCGTTACCAGCAGATTGTAGTGTGTCACGCAGGGGAACATCATCAGTCAGGTGTGTTGCGATGGAAAAAAGGGTGAGAACCACTGCCTTAGGGAACTGTTAAGAATCTATAAAGTCTATATTTTCTCCAGACTGCCCTAGACAGAGTTGTAATTATTGATGGCCATAGCTCACATTTTTTGCAGGTTCCATTTGGGAAGCATTGAAGAGTATCAATATTATCCCAACATCTTTGGTCCAGCGGCAGGGCCAGAAAACTAGTCATAGTAGACTCTGAGAGCTGTGGAAATGGTTGGCTCGAGCCTGGTTGGAAATGTGCAATAGTTTTTCTCATGATTTGTTTTGGAACAGCCACTACAACACCAGGATAAAAATTAGAGGCATGTGACAGTGTTTGTTTGAAAAGTGAATTGGGCTGTGTCATACTTAAAAAAAAATTCAGTTAGAACTTCGGGAAGGCTTGGCTAAGTTCTTGCTTTATACAAATCACTTCATCCATCCCTAGTGAGAAACTGACTTCACTGACCACAAACACAAGGAATCACTGTAGCTGAGGCTGTTCTTGATGAAAAGGAACAGGGATCATCTATATTGCTTCGGAGTCCTGGAAGATTATCTACCATTTTTTTCCTCAGCTGGCCACATGGTTTACACATTAGAAATTCTGTTATGGGGGCACTTTAAAAAGCAACACCAGATATTGGCGCTGAAAGGTGAGAAAATGGAATTACACATCTGCACGGGCTTGGAATGAGAATTATGAAAAGATAATGTATGATCTGATGTTGCCAGTTATGGGGCTTCAGTTAACCTGTTTCATGGAGTCAGTTAACTCTCATTATGTTGTTCTCTGTTTGTTTGTGTTTGAATACAGGGTGAACAAATATTTCAATCTCTATGGCTGCACAGTTCTTAGTTCCTTCAATTCAGCTGGATACAAAATTGTCATTTATTGCCAATTATAGTGGTAGGACATTTGTAGAACTGGACTGAAACTAAACATATAGAAGACTGGATTTCTTAAGGGATTGATAATGGAGTAGAGATCCTTTCATCAGTACAGCCAACTTCAACAGTAACTGAAACTAATTATCATGTGATGGCAAGTTAGCGGCTTATGTGAAATGAGGACTAACATAACGAAAAGCCCTCTTTCAAATGTCATTAATTTCCACCAGTACTGGCAAACTCATCAGAGAGGCGATATATCTATATATCTATATATATATAGATAGATACACACACACACACACACACACACACATATCTGAATGACACAGTGGATTAGCTTGCAGGGCAACTAACAAGACTGTACATTCTCTGTTTGTTTCTGTACTACGTCTCTCTTTCTCTGTTAATAGTCTGTATTCCATATCTCCAGGGCTGTCCATCCAAGTTCATTCACAAGCAATACATTTAAAAACACAGAAGACTGAATTCATTTTACACCAGCAATTGGACAGCTATCAGATGTTCCAACTTTTGGTCACTACCTTCCCTGGGAGGTTTCTATTTCCAATCAGCGGTGGCCTCGAGATGATGCATTCTATATTCCATTACTTGTGCCATCCCATCCTCCTTTGATGTGTCTTCTATTGTTCCTCACTTAATGTTTTTGTCCAGAGCGGCAGCTCCTTTCTTTCCACATATGCCACAGTACTGGCTTTGTTCCATTTGAAACTAATGTCATTCTAAAGGTTAATGCTCTCAAAACAGCATGATTCCTGAGTAGGAAATGCCTCTGAACTTAAATAGCAGACCAATGAAGCTAGTATGAAGAGACAATCTTCATTCTCCTCCTCACAGTGCTTGCATTATTAGAAGAGGTTTCCTTTAACTCTAGGGCTATGTCTACACTGGCAATGTAAGTCGACTTAAGGAGGCTTAAGTCAACTTAAATTAAGCCACGTCCACACTAGGCTTTCATTAAGTCGACTTAAGAAATTCCTTAAACAAGCTTCCTTGAAATTCCTTGAAAGCTTAAGTCGACTTTATAACTACCACTCGTTAGGTCGACTTAAGCCTCCTTAGGTCGACCTAAGCCCAGTGTGGACGCATAAGTCCACCTTGTTAAGTCGACCTAGGGGCAGTTAGGTTGACTTAATAAAGTGGACTAAGTCAACTCAAAGTATTGCCACTTGTTAAATCGACTTTAATAAGGTCGATTTTAAGTCGACCTTATTAAAGTCGACTTAACAAAAGTCAACTTAACTTTTCTAGTGTAGACATAGCCTAGAAGTGTAACTTAAGTTGTGTAATCACTCCACCAGCATTATATTATTCACTCAGATACAGCAGTAACTTTTGCCAGCAGTTACCATACAGTATTATTTGAGATACTACGGTGTTCCCTGGGGTTAGAATAGTAAACACAGTTATACTGCCTGTCTTAGCTATCTTCTAGGCAATTATACCATACTTATCACATGGTATTTATAACACCTTAACCGTTGTGTAGTATCTATGCAATAAAGTGTGACTTTGCTTATTTCAATTTATTTATTAGATATTAAAAAAGACTCAGTAGTTATATGAAAAAAAAAGGTTGACTTAGTGTTGGCCATTGACTATACAACTATGATTTATTTATCACACTTGCACAAATGTGTAACATTTAAGTAAGTGAATTTCATCCAAATATTTCATTATATAAGAATACTGTGTAATAACAGGGGCTCACACAGGGGGCCTAATTCAATATTCCTTGTCCAGGAGACTCTCCCAGTATTAATAGCAACAGGAGATTTTCTTGCCCAAGGAGTACAGATATGGAACCATGCTCCAAGTTTAACCTCAAACATTGTTTCTACTATCACATCACAGCTTTCACATGATAGATATTGAATGCTGCTTGCCACAGCTGTAGATTCCGGCACCTAATTATTTGTTATGGGAGACTTAAGAGCACTTTAGCAGGCAAATCATTCCAAGAATTCTATTCTTGATCCAATCAGATACAACATTCCAGTAGTTTTTCACAGCAAACCTGGTAATGAATCACTCGCTTTGTGCATCACTATAAAATAATATCTTGATACTTATCTAACAATATGAGACACAGTGTTTCCACTATCATCTGTCTTCTATGCATACCTGCCCCAAGGGTGACAAGATCTCTTTGGCCATTTTTCTTCTCTACCTCTGTCAGGATCAAAATTGGTGCTAAAAGAAAATATCAGCAAACGAGAAGCAATAACAAAAGGAAGCTTTAGGCACAAAGTACATGTATTTCACTTCAAAGGAAAGATACAAATAACAGCTTTTCTTCTCAATAAGCTGGTAGCAAAAGGTATTATTGTTAGGATCACTGATATACAAACACCGGATTCTAGCAGCTCAGTAGGAACCGCTAGTAGGCATTGTACATTTAAAAGGACAGCAGTACAAAGTACACAGAAGATCAGGGGAGAAGGGTGAAGAGGTGATGTGAGAAAAGAAAACAGGATAAGGAGGCAAGGAGGCTGGGTGACCCAGTGGATAGTGACTGAGAGCCAGAAGACTGGGGTTCTAAATCCCAGCTCTGCTATTGATCTAAACTGTGACCCTGGGCAAGTTGTTTTATTTATCTGGATCCCCTCTCACCAATCGTATGTCTTGTGTATGAGACTGTCAGCTCTTCTAGGGAAGAATTTTAGGTTCTCCTGCAATACAAATAGCAATAAGATGATCTTTTCTAGATTGTGAAAAAGATTCTATCCTTGTTTTAAAATGAGTGAAATTTGTAATATAATATACATGCATATTATTGATCAGTTTTAATTCTGAGATTAGGTAATTAAAAGTTTTTCCGGAAGGATAATATCAAATTCATGTAGCCGCTCTGTTTAACATTATATAGGACTTTCTGGGACTCATTCTTTTATTCCAGTTTCATAGACAGTATACTCCCATAGACTTCAGTGGGGTTACTCCTACTTTAAACAAAGCTGAGTAGAGATTTAGGCCCTACTAAGTGTGTTTTAAAATAAAATGTACAGCTGTAAATTAACTCATAAATTTGTCTTATAGCACCAAAGTGGTGCACCTTTTATGACTCTCTTCCAATTTGTCTTTAAAAGGCCAATGATACCGAAGAGAAGGACATGCTGAAATAGATCTAGTGGTGGAATCCCCATGACAATCTCGTTTTGTACAGTCTGCAGTGTATAAATTAGCTGGGTAGACTACAAAGCGTACAGCTTTATTAGCTATCAGGCTATTTTCTTGGATTCTTGGCCTGTGGTTTCAGTATTGCCAGCCCCAAACCTTAAGAAATCATGAGATTGACTGAAAAATCATAAGACTTTTAAAAAATGATATTACGCGGGTTATTTGCCTTTTCATTTGTAGGTCTTTAGGGTGTAGGCATGTCACATTTTCAAGCTTTTCTTTTCAAACATAAGGGCAATAAACTTACTTTTAAAAATGAAATCTGAGATTCTCATCTAAGCACATGCCTCCTGGTGCTGGAGCTGAAAAGATAAAAACCACATGGACTATCAGGAAATAACCTCCTTGGTCCTATATAACACACAACCAAGTGGGAATTCCCCACAGTTCTTTGGTGCAACTAAAGACATCTTACTTGTCTCCCAGTTTAATCATATCACTTTGAATACTTCTTCAACGTCCCCATATACTGGCAACGCTGTCCTTGCTTTGCCAGACTGTGTTCTTTCACAAGCCACCTGATGAAATAAGAACTTCTGAAAGACCTGAATAAAATAGAACAAAAACTTTAACAGCTGAAAGATGGAAACATGTTAAGAGGAAAAGGGTTAGTCTCTGAGTTAGCACTTGCTGGAAAATACTAATGGGAAGTAATGAATTGGTGAGGGGATGAGGGGATGGAGATTATGGAATGGGTGAACCAACTCCTGTTAAGTTAAGGGCCAATTAATGTTTGCCATATTTCTGAATCAAATGGTTAGCAAGTATTTTTCTATATTATGGGCAGTTCTTTGAACAATAGGGCCCTTTTTCTGCAATTCACAGCTGTCAGAGATCATTTCACTCCCTATATAATTCAAAAGAGTGATGCCTTTAATTGACAGCATAAACACTGTTCAGCTAGTGTGCGCTGAGCCTGGATTTCAATGTTGAGTGGTGTGGCATAGTTTGCATCTGTCTGGATTTTCCAGGAAATGCTGAATAAATAATGTTAGACCTATATTTGAAGATGAAAAGAAGTTGCATTCCGAAGTGTTATGGATGTGCTTTAAGCACAGAAAATCAAGAGTTAAAGGTGAAGCTCTTTCCTGAACCCCCTTTCAAAACAGCCACTTCCTATGTAAAGTGCAGCATCTCCCCAAAAGGGGTGGAGTTAAATATAGACTGGCAGCCCTAACTCTGCATTTCCTGGCTTGTGTGAGTTTAATAGGACCCTTAATATTTTAACACAGTTTATATTTAATTTCCTAATTGGTGGTTGTTGATTTGTTTGTTTTTACAGCTTCTCATAAAACTATCACACAAGAACCAAGGGCCTCTGTGTTATTCTTCCCACACTTACTAAGCTTACGGCTCAGAGTTCCACCGAAACCAACCGTCTAAATGTACTATTCATTCCATCAAGGCTCTGCAATGCACACATGCAAAATGCAACTAGTAAAGAACATGAAATTGCCACCTATACAGCTTAGCAACATTGTGCCTCCAAGTGTCCTTCATCCTAGGTGATGTTCATTTGAACTCAAAATAAAATCCAGGGTTGATGAAACCATGCACATTGAAAAAAGATACTCCCTGGGGGAAAAAATTGCGCTACCTTTTGAAAAGCTTTAGAGGTAGTCACAAAACAACTGATGATGCAGTTGGAAATAAGACTCTATTCCAGGTATATGATAGAGAGCGCTCTTACAAAATTTAAATTTAGTTTGGGATTTTTTTTTCTTTGTTTCTAGTTTTGTGGGGTTTTATTAGTTTAGAACTGTACTACAACTAAACTCATGGGGCTAAATCCTCATCTGAAGTAAATCAGCATTGCTCTATTGAAGTATGTGGAACAATGCATCTGTTGAAGAATTGATCCATTTACATCAGTTTACATCAGTTGAAGAATTGATCCATTCATCAAATGTCACTGTGCAGTTACCTCCCTCCAGAATTTGGGGCCTCTTACTGTAATCTAGCAAATTCAAACAGTTCGTCCTCTGTTTCAAGCCTCACCTTCTCTCTTGTTTGGACATTAAAATGTCATTGAAAAAATATTGGTATTTTTACTTTTCCTCCTGGTTCAGGTTTTAAATGTACATTGGAATATTAGAATTTCTTGTAGGATGGAAATATTGGTTTCCAACCAGTTCTAATGTAGAGTCAGCCAGTGGGTGACAGGAAGGAGTGTTGCCAGAGCAGCATGTGCTCAGTGCTCCTCGGACAGCAGAATAGTTCCCAGGGACTATTCACGTCAGCATAAGTTAGAGTCCCCTTGAAGCTGCTCTAATTCCACTGGATACTGAACTGGCCCCTGGTTCAGGTATACGATATCTTTCTGGCACAGGAGAGCATGAAGATGGCTTTAAAGTGTGCTATCTCTCCCATTTGGCAGGAGCAGAGGTGCTGGTCTGTGCCTTTTCACACACTGTTTCCTGTGCCAGAAATAACCTCCCTGGTCCTATATAACACACAACCAAGCAGGAATTCCCCAATGTTCTTTGGAGTAACTAAAGACATCTTACTTGTCTTCCAGTTTAATCATATCACTTTCCTCTTTGATTACTTCTTCAGCGTCCCCATATACTAAAACGTCACATCTAAACTGCTGTTCACCTCTTTCAATGTTGTGTAAATTTGCTTCTCACTCACTTTCCTTGTCTAGTTTTGCGGTGTCCCCACACCTCCTGCTCTGCCCATGTTCCTACCGCTGTTAGCCTCTTGTATAATCACCTCCAAGGCTCCTTCTACATGGCCCTCTACATATGGTTCAACCTTTCTGGCTTCATCCAGAAGAGCCCTCTCCATTTAAGTCCCTCTTAAAAACCCACTTCTACTATAATGTCTACAGTGGATCCTGTTGATTTGTAGAGAATATCCCTTTTATTGTTCCTCTTTCCTGATCTTTGTCTGCCTCCGTGTCTGTCCTTGAACTTTGCGTTCCTTGGGGCAGGGACCATGCCTTCTCATATGTCTTGAAAATGGTGATTATGTTGTTTGTGCTATAATCTCCATCATCATCATTCTGCTTTCCTGCACATCCCTCCTTAAGACTCACTTCCTCCAGCTAAACTTACGGTACTGTCCTAAATGAATCATTTGTTTTCTTATACTCTCAAAATACTTTAAGCTACAAACTCCATTTCAGTCTCAATCAGGATCTACTTTTATGTAAATAGAGCACCCAGCTCAATAGGGCTCTGGTGCTACTTGGGGCCATGTGTTACCACAGTCTAAATCTTAGTCACAATGAATTAAATATGAATTAGCGTGTTGTAATATGAATGTAAAAATGGGCCTGTTTCCTCTTTCATATACACCAGGTTCACCCTGGTCTGCCACTCCACTGATTCCAACAGAGTTGTTTGCAATTTACATTGGCATATGAGGATAATCTGCGTGTGTTTAAGTAAACTTGAAAATATCCATTGTGTACACCTTTATTTATTTATTTATTTTAAATGGAAGCTATAAAACAAGTTCAGCAATTGTCAGGCATTTTTTACTTACAGGCACATTCATGACATTTGGCCATCAGGCCTTTTTGCAGAGAAATGACAGGAATGTGCTTGTGAGTCCTAAATACCTTACAATTACTGAGTTTATATCTCAACCTGGTTATATGAAGGTGTACACATGATAGTTTGATACTTACACACATATGGCTTAACAGAGAAATCTTCAATGAGCTTAAACACAAAAAGGAAGCTTACAAGAAGTGGAAGCTTCGTCAGATGACTAGGTAGGAGCATATTGCTCAAGCAGGCAGGAGTGAAATCAGGAAGGCCAAAGCACAGGTGGAGTTGCAGCTAGCAAGGGACATGAAGAGTAACAAGAAGGGTTTCCACCAGTATGCTAGCAACAAGAGAAAGTCAGGGAAAGTGTGGGCCCCTTATGAATGGGGGAGGCAACGTAGTGACAGATGATATGGGAAAAACTGACGTGTTCAGTGCTATCAAACTACTGCAGTGGGCAGCACGGAATGAGGAGGAGGTCAGCAGCTCTCAATGGTGAAAGAGCAGGATCAGGACTATTTAGAAAAGCTGCACGTGGACAAGTCTATGGGGCTGAATGCAATGCATCCAAAGATGCTGAGGGAGTAGGCCAATGTGATTGCCATTATCTTTGAAAACTCATAGCAATTAGGGGAGGTCCCATACAACTGGAAAAAGAAAAATACAACACCCATCTTTAAGGATTTGTAGGATGGGGTGGATTGCATCCACAGCAAGTTTGTGGGTGACACTAAGCTGGTAGGAGTGGTAGCTATGCTGGAGCATAGAGATGACCCCTGGGGTCCCTTCCAACCCTAATCTTCTATGATTCCATGATGCAACAGTAATAGGATGTTAATATGTGTGTATGTCAATACAACACATTCCCATACAAATAAAACCACTTTTAAGCACAAGGGGCATGAAAGTGAGGTACATTTAAAGTTCTGTACACATCCCCAACACTCTCTGATGAGGTCAGATTAGTGCCCTTTTAAATCAAGTACAATGTATAAAGATTTGATCATTTAAAAGAAGTACATGGGACACTGGAAGCTTTGCCTACCTCAGCGTACTTTAGTGTAATATTATCTTAACTCGGTGGTTCCCAACTCTTTTGGCTCTATGGCCACCAGTCTGTGCCAGTGTCCCCTACCCCACTGCAGCCGGATGGAAGGAGTTTAGTGAGCAGGCTGTCTCTTCCCTGATCTCCCGTCCCTCTGGCTGCAACAGGGAAACTGTATGTGTTTCTCCGTAGGCAGCAGCTCCCTTCTATAGCCAGCGGGAGGGGGGCAGCAAGCCACTTTGAAAGACACCACAGGCCACCTTTGGCCCACAGGCCATGGGTGGGAACCATTGTCTGAATTTATAGCTACCTAACCAAGGAAAGAGACTTGCAGACCCCAGAGAGACCCCTATCAGAGAATAGGGCAGCTACCTGGAAACTCAATGGTCACCAGTTCAAATCCACCTTGACTGGAAAAGACAGTCAACGATTAAGGCTCTCCTGCCTCAGCTGATGCATGCTTGGATCCTTCTGAAAGCTTCTCAGCTCATTTCTCAGGGGCTATTTTGTATCTCACAGAATCAACAAGAAAGTTCAAATCTTGGTCCCAGTGAAGATAAGGGAAGTGTTGCCACTAACGTTAATAGGATAAGGCAGGGGTTGGCAACCTTTGCTGACCCCCATGCCAGCCCCTCCTCCCTGACTCTCAGCCGATGCTGGCAGCCCCTTCCTCTGAAAAAAAGTGGCCACCTCCTGAGAATCCTGTGGCAGCCATGGCTGGAGTGCACCCCTGCTGCTGAAAGCTTCTGCGGACGGCTTCTGGTGGCAGCGGGGTTAGGAGGGAGGCACACCACCAAAAGCCACTCCAGGTGGCTTCTTTCAGCGGCCGCTGGAAGAGGTGTCTCCAGGCAGGCACCAGTGAAAGAAGCCATTTCAGGTGGCATGTCTGAGACACCCCCATCCCCAGTCATCACTGAAAGAAGCCACTCCAGATGGAGCAGCAATTTTGGTGGCTCTCCAGTGGGCACTGTGTGCTGCTCCGAATAGGCTTGTGTGCCACTCTTGGCACAAGTGCCGGGGGGTTGTGGACCTCTGGGATAAGAATTTGGTCTTAAACTAAGAATTAGTGGTACTATTTTATTTTATTTTATTTTATTTTATTTTATTTTATTAAGGAAAAATGGGCCAAATTCAGACTTGGCTTAATAAGTACAATTCCACCAAAACCTTTTAGTCACACCTGCTTACTGCAGTCCCTAGAGGAGACTGAGAGTATGTGGGAGCTGTGTCAACCACCGCGGATCAAGGCAGCGGGATCAATTGAGGAGGCAGTGAAGACCCACTCATTTGAGCCTGGAAGTGATCTCTAGCCAACGCAGTAAATCCCCAGAAAAAGTAATGCTGCGTTGACCAGAGGGTGTTTCCTGTCGACACAGCACAGTGAAGATGCCATAATAACTGAAAGTTAGTAAGTTGACAGGAAATACTTAAGTTTTATTATGTAGCTTGCATATCTCCCATCGACGGTGCCCACCATAGACTGGGCCAAAGCACTAACATTGCTTTTGCGAGCTGATCAACCATGGGAAGACAACTTCACTGAACCAAGCTATCTATTGGAAATCTATTCAATGCCATGATTCCTATGCTTGTGCCATTAGGCAATATTTCCTTCCCATCAATACCATGGAATATCTATTTTATTTTATTGTAGATTTTATACATTGTGCTCTCAGTTAAACGATTGTAAATCCAGAATAACTCCAATTAAGTCAATAGCTTTATTCTACATTTAGGAGGGTGTGATTTAGAACCAAACTATGGCCTAAGCATTTGGAATTTGTATGGTTCTCTTGTTTTGTACGTTCTAGTGTTAGTGATGACAAAGGCAGCTTACTCAAATGACTGCACAGGTGGGGTAAAACAGCCATTAACTGACTATGGGCATGTCTTTAAAGTGATTAGTTACTCAAAGGAATGGTTTCAAAATAAATAACCATCAAAGAAGCACTACATCATGTGTGCAAAAGAGGAATGTTACAGAAAAATGCAATGTTAGTATGCATTTCAGTATAGGATTGTGGGAGAGATTCTGTGGAAAGAGTTAGAAAAAGTCTTACAACACAACTCCATCGGAGACAAAGTTCTTGGTTTTTCCAGCCCATTTCCCCCATCCTTAATATTTCTCTCCAATAATATCAGCACATAATATTTATCCATCAACATACCTCAATTTTTATTAGCAATATCCGTGGGTTCTTCAGTCAAAGAGCTCCTGTGTGGAGCGATGGCAGAAAAATGGTTACATTCACTTAAAGTAGAAATCCAAGTTGAGGATAAATCTCATGATGAAAATGCAATGAAAAGGGATTTGTTGACAATATTAAACTGCGTAACTCCCTACAGTCTTTCATTCAACAGCTCTCATTCCCAAACCACAATATCAAACAGGTGGGATCATGCTGCAGAAGAATTTTTCTTTGATGAAGCTAAATAAACCTCTCTTACAACAATAAAGGCTTCCTAAACAAAGGATTAAGAACAAGTGGAAAGGAAATAAAGTCTTGTGCTGCCACTCATCATTCATGCCAGTGCAAAACAAGAAAGTTGGTTTATTTAAACTAAGCCTCTGTTGCATGTAATTTTCTTAAATGTGATTGGGATAATTTGGGCTTTTCTAATTAGGGCAGTCTCAGAAAGTCTCATCCAGTACCTGTTTACCTATGAGTTTTCTTCTCTGCTTCCTCTTTCCATACAATATAATGTGATATTCTGTACTTGCCAGAAGAACAGAAGCAAAGATGCTTTCTGTCCCTAAATAAGAAGTGGCAGGACAAGTAACACTATTTAATTGTCTTGGCATGGCAGTATCACTTTCAGAATAGAGCAGTGAACTTGCAAGGTATGTGCTCAGAGATGGCTGTAAGACAGGCTGATGGTCAGAGTTGCTAAAGCAGGATTAGCTGCAACTACACAGAGACACTTGGGGTTACAAGGTAAGAAGTGATACTAGCCCTTATGGTCAGGTGTGCACTCAATTCACTCAAGTTGTAGTCTTATTCCATACTGAATCATTTACTGTTTGGTGCTACGTCCCAAAATTCAGAGGCCAGTAAGAACAAGAAAGCTGCAAATACCAGTAACACGAGTTTCCGGATGAGTCAGATATTCCCTTTGTTAGAACAATCTAATGATAGCAATATGTTTCTTTCTCACACAAGGCAGAAAATTCCATTTCTACAAAGCTCCTCAGTGGCAGTCTGACCTCTTACAGTGAATTCAGATGAACCCCTTTATTAAGACACAGGCATCAGACGATTGAGAGCATGAGAATGATTCACAAAGCTGAAGAGAATTCTTGAGATAAGGTTATCTTCCTCTGATTCAGATAAGTAAGAAAACCAGAGCATGACTTTGATGTTGTCAGATTTGGCTCTGTCTCTTTTACCACTTCTGAAGATAATCCTCCTTCCTCTGAACTGCATTGGACAGAGGTTTTGGAATTAAGGTTTGGAAACCAAACTTTTATTTTATTTGGACAGTATACTTTATGCAGCACTGTGAAGAATAAGAAGCCAAAATAACTTTACCATAGAAATGTAAATAACGGAGGATCAAAAGAGGGAGCTCTGAGGGGTTTCAGTCCTCATGTATCAGATTCAAAACATTTTTTATGAGGAATCTTTCTAAGAACCTCATGGAACTTTTTCTCATAAAATCCCATCCACATACTATGTATGTCATGTATGTTACTCCTCCTGCATACTTATGTAATCAGTTAAAATTACTTTGCAT
>ML685776.1:9076248-9141063 GCA_007922175.1 Pelusios castaneus
AGGGCAGAGCCCTGCCCACCCTGCCCCTATGCCCTGCCAGGGTTCCTATCCCCTTTTGCCCCATTGTACCCATGTACAATGGGGCAAAGGCTGAGCCCCCTGGCACTGGGCAAGGGGTGCCCCCCTGCCACCATGGACCTGCCCTAGGTCCCCCAAACCCCTAGAAGTCGACCTAGGCGTCAGGTGTGGACGCTCTAGGTCAAATTTGTAAGTTCCCCCCAAGTCGACTTTAAATTTAGGTGTAGACATGCTAAGTCGACCTAAATTTACAAGTGTAGACACAGCCATTCAGACTCAACTCTCCAGGTTTTGTTAGAAACTCAAACTTCGTCCCAGGTTTGTTGGAGGGCTTCCTAAGGTTTGCACACCCTTTGGAATCTGGTTGTAAGTAAACTTGGACTTATTTATGGTTATGTATCAAAACCAGCTGAAATGTAGTATTTTCATCAGGATTTCAATTTAGTGAATGTGAATCTATGAAAGCAAAAGCATAAATAAATTTACACAAATCCTCATGTTTTGCATATCAGAAAGTAATGGGCTCTCAAGCTACAAAGTTTGATCTGTTTCAATGCAGAATTTAATCAAAGTTTCAGGGTTTTGACCCATCCCATTATTAGAAATATGGACCAGCACCATTCAAATATAAATCCAGAGCCAAATGTTCCCAAAGCGCAGAAACATTCAGATCTAGAGTTTGTTTGGGTCCATTGCTAGAGACTAATGGTTCTCTCTGCTTCTATTATAAATTATGCACTAAAAGTCCCCTATAAGAATAATCTTGCTACAGTGAATATTCAGTTTACTTAGAGGATTTTCTGGGGCATGTTTCTCACCCTTACACTGGTTTTAAATTGACGTAGCTCTGTTAACTTCAGTGAATTACACCAATGTAAGTGAGAGGAGAATCATATTGACTAATTGTCATGTCATCAGAAAGGGTCATTCACTTTATGGTGTATTTTTCCAAGTGACATTTTAAAGTTTGGTGCAAGGAAGAGAGAGTACTTTTCTCCTTTTAAATCCTTTCCCAAAGCTCAGAACATCTGAGAAGGATGAACAGAGAAAGTTTGTGTGATTGATGATCCTTCTTTAGATAACTTATCTTCAAAACAATGGGAGTTTTTGATGTTTTACACTGTCAGTAGGAATTGGCTCCCAGATACCAGAGATTAGTTGCGCTTTTAATGACACAGAAACATAAACCAAAAAAAATTTAAAGAAACCAAGAGTCTTTATTCCACTTATGTTGATGTTAATTTTCAGCTTTTTCTTTTTATTGTAAAAAGCATAAATTAAGAACATTGTTAAATTGAGATAATCTGTTGAGTTAATCATTATCTAAATATTTGCTACCTTACAATTATCTTCTCAAAGTGATTAAATAACACCTGGCTTCTTGACAGCAAAAAGATGTCAGGGAGACCCTTGTCTACGCTTCAGAAATAAGTCAACCTATGTTAGGTCAACTTACAGCCAAGTCATTAATTTCTGCAGTGGCTGACGTCCACATTACCTTCTTTGGGTCAGTGTGTGCATACTCACCAAGAGCATTTCCACTGACCTAAGAAGGGCAGTATGAGGAGCTGAGAGCCTGTTCTCTCAGCTCCCCGGGCAGCTCCTTGCCAAAGCCTGGCTGCCCCATAAGCTCCTGAACTCCCAGCAGGTTCCCACTCTCGTCCCCTGCCAGGAGCTGGGGGAATCTGCCTGGGGCTTCTCCCCTCCCTGTTCCCGGCTGGGGGTCCAAGGAAGCCACCTGAGGCTCCTCCCTTCCCTGTTTCCCACTGAGAGTGGGGTCTAGCCACTCAGGCATCTTACCACTACTCCCAGATGGAAATGGGGTCCAGCCTCTCAGCTCTCCAGGGGACCAGGAGCAAAGCCATGAAGTTGACAAGCCTGACAGCCAATGGCCAACATAAGGAACACAGTGTTTACCTTGACCCTGTCTCCCTAACGATGCTACCTAAGCCATACATCCCTAGTTTTATTATAGAGGTATCGCAGGGGAGTTGCTCCAGTAAGCGGGCATTTCAATTTGTGCATCTCCACTGTTTTGTCAAAAAAAGCTTAATTTTGTCAACAACCCACTCTGTAGCGTAGACTAGCCCTTATCATCCCTATCACCCACCCTTCTGCAGGATAAACCAGAAGAAATAAAGTAATAAAATAGGATTGTAATCAACCCTTCTTAGTCACAAAGGTTGTTCATGAAAGTCAATCCAGGCTACATTTTTGAATTATTGCAGCAATTAATGAGGCTGTGACAGGGCACTGGGTGAAAACAGGCTGAATCAGCCCTCTGTCAATGGAGCCCTAATTGAGGGAGAACTGCAGCTGGCTCAGTAAATCTGCACAGAGTAAGTCAATAAGTAGCTGCCAGGCTTGCTAGCAAGGTGCTATAAAGGTTCTTGGAGGAGTGGGAGACCAAACATTCTGAAAGGGAAAAGCTACAGCAGGCAGGTGAGTGCTCCTTGGTCAGTAGCTGAACCTTTGAGGCCCCTGAGGCTAGACTGCTTCTCAATAGATGATGGTGGATAACAGCCTGTAAATAAACTGCACTGGTTAGAGCATGAAGCTAAAGTTTGTGAGTGATTTGTGGGAGCATGAGTGTCTGTGTGAACCTGCTACAGAGGCAGGGCTGTCTTTGAGGGGGGGGTGACTGTCCCAGGCCCTGCAATTCTGTGGTCTCCTGCTGCCAGTGGGTAGCATGGGACCTGTGCTGATGCCCTGCCTTGTCCCCCTCCCCCCCCCCACCCCACCCCACCTTTGGCAGCAGGCTAAAAGCAAGGGGTGGGGTGGTAGAGCAGTATCTGGGCTGGCCTGCCTTTTCCCTCAGCACGGAGACCCTGACAGGCCAATTGACCCTGGGCCCTGCCCTCCCTCTGGACAGGCCTGTACAGAGGTGATTGTCCCTACACTAAAAGAACACAGGTTGGGCTAGATTCACAAAGAAACACAATATGATGGTGAGAGTCACCTCACCTAATTTTTTGGCAGCTAGAACACCACTGGGATTCACAAAGCTGAAATTCAGTGCCTATACTCCTTTATTCTGAATGGGAAGAAGTAAGTTCTTTAGAATACAATTCACAAAAGGAGGTATTCTAAATGGGACCTGACCTGAACTAGCCCCTGGAAGATGTCAAGATGTGTGTTTAAACCCTGCCCTTCCCTCTGAAGTAGGTGCATCAGTTCAGGCTGCAGAAAGGCATCTTTCTCTGACTGGCATTCTCAGCTGCAAACTCTTTCTGAGTGGTAGGAACAATAATGTGTTAGCAAGTGGACAGCTTCAACAGGAGAGAATGAGGGAGGCTCTTCACAGGTTATCTCCTGTAACTAAGCAGCCAGGACATCCACCTGAGAGGTAGCAGATTACTGTTCAATTTCTTTCTTTCTCTGATGGAAGAGGGGACTTGAATTGGTATCCCAGGTGAATACCCTAACCACTGGACTAAAAGTTGTAAGGAAGTGCTGCTGCTGCCCCCATTTTGTCTAAACAAACTCACCTGTAGAGGTCCCATCTGGTAGGTAACTCTGAGTATGCTTGCTAGATTGGGGCCCCACAGGTGAGTTAGGTGGATGAATGCCTTTTTGTTCTCCAGTTCATTGATCTCTCTAGGCTTAGGGACCCAGACACCTGGCATGGGGCTGCAATGCACATGTTCAGAAGCAGAAACATAGGCATTTCAGGAATTTCTACTGCAAAAATGTAGGTATGGAGTGTCAGTAGGTGCCTCCCAGGGTTCATAAACAGCTGAGTGTGAGTTTTCAGGATCCCTATAAGGTCTGATTCTGGAGTTTAGGTGCCTAAAGTGGCAGGTAGGTCCCTAACTCCTTTTGTGAATCTATCCTGTGGGGCTTCTGCCCACAGCATACTCTTACAGGAAGGCATAAATTCCTAGAGCACAATACTTTACACCAGAAAGTGAATCTGCAAGTGAAGCAGTTCAAACCAGCTGCTTTACATTGTCAAGTGGCTGATTTAATGAGGCAGACAGAGGCCAGCCTGATGCAAACATTCACACTGGTGCTCGCCGCTAAGAATTTGGTCACCCTCCGGGGTCTTATTCATCGGAGGTGGCGTGCTGACCTGGGTCCTTTTGGCCACGGGGATAATTGCCCCGCCCTTATTCGGTGACTGATTTTTGGAGGCCCATGTTGTAACATAGGAAGTCAGGATATAGGAGCAACAGAATACAGGACAAAATCCTCCCAGCACCCAAGTTATTAGTAGCAGGATTGGGTGTTCGTCCCAGGAGAGAGGGATTGAATATGGTACCATGGCCAGGAAAATAAGGAGGGCCAGGAGAAATAACAAGGAAACTACAAAAAGTGTTGTAAGTAGAAGAGACAATTTATTTTTCATGATTGCAATTGTCGCAGCTCTGTAGAGCTACAGGAAACAAAACTTAAAGTACAGAAATGCAGTTTCCTTAGCTTAAGCTTGAGTATCAATCTATGCCGTCCTATGCGGTTTTCTTTCAGTTGCAGCTGCTTTTTAAAGAGACAGTAAATGATTTCTTGCTAACTTACTATGTGTACACTAAATTCCCGTTACATTTTATGCGCATTATACTTGTACATATTATCGTACATATACTTAAACAACACCCTGTTACAATGCTGCTGTTGCCCCTTTTTTAAGGGGGCTCAGTACAGCCCTAACCTGCCTGTACTCCCAGGCTCGGGGTTCTAACCTACTTCTGTCCTAACTCCAGGACTACGGGGTTCTAAGCTTGACGGGTGTAACACTTACTAAAATATCTAAGTAGCTACTATCATTATTCCAGGACCCAAATTTGATCCCTATCAAGGGCCAATATTAGCTAAGGCAATTTACTTCCTATTAATTTATTCCCTATTCTAGAGGGCAAATATCCACCTAAGTCCTGTGCATATGCCTTCTTACCGGTTACGTACCAGCTCTCTTAGCCTCGTGTCGAATTCCGCCTCTGTAGGGATTTGGATCGACCCTTTGGTTCCTTTCCACCGTGTCAGTCCCACGACCTGTTACCAGGTCGGGGCCGCTGACTCCTCTGCCCAGACTCAATGACCGTGAGGACGAGCCCCATGATCAAAGAGCCTTAGTTCCGAGAGACTTCTAACGTCTTAGAAGCTCTGGAACTCCGACCCCCTGCAACATTTGGGGGCCTCAGTTATAGTGTTTTTTGGGTCGGCCCAGTATCTCACCTTCTGTGAGGTGTGAAACTGTGGTTGCATGGCATCGTTCCTGATTGGTTGACATTTAGGTTGCGGGTAGTGGTCGAACACCTGGACCCATGGGGGGCCTCAGGCTATTTGCATATTAAACAGGCGGTTCGAGTTCTGGCTCAAGATCAAGAAGAGAGTTTGCTGGTTTGACAAGGCCTCAGTTATTTAAATTAGTCTTGTCACTGGGCAGATGCATAGAGTAGGCCCGTAGAACAATACACTAGCTACCTTAACTACTCTTTATCCTTAACATACTGCGCCTACTTATAATCCTATATGCAATATCTATACCTATTTACCCCATACCCCCCTTAGATTTCTATAACTGGAAGGTTGACTGGTCTGCATATCAGTAGAGCTGAATGAATAGTCCATTTTTTTTTCTCCAGAAACATTACCTCAAATTAAAAAGCTGAACTTACTTCAGCTGTGCTTGAAGTCCTTTTTGTTTGCTTTTCTCAAACATTCTGGTGAATGATTTCTAGCAGGCATGTTCATGGCAACATCAAATTTTATGTGAATATGTGGGAATATTTACAGACACTGAATTTTTAACACTCAAACATGGGCTGATGGTTGACTTCAAGAGTTAAGTTCATCTAGTCTGGAAACAAATACCTGCCATGGGGTCACTGTCTAATAATCACAACTCAGATGAGGAATATGAATACTTACAACCAGTTGCTCACAAAGGATCTTCAAGCCAAGAATTATTCACAGAAATTATTGGGCAAATAATATTAAATAACCTAACTTTTAAAGACACAATCTACATCCAGACAACCTGTGAACATAAAAAGACTTTATTCATGTAATATATCTGCCAAGTACTGTTCACTCAGTTCTGCATAAGCTAAAATTGCTTCCTGCTCACATTTTTTGTCACCCTGAAGCTTAAGCAGGTAAAAAAGGACCACAGACCTTCAAGCTATACTCTGCCTGCCTATAGCCATATGACAAGATTAACAGCCTAAGCTCCATACGAGCTTTTCTTATCTGCCACAGGAGAATGTCTTTCCAAGATCTGGGTCCTCTGATACCCAGGCAATGTGGATCCTCTACCAAGAGTTTAGAAAATCTGACAGCTAAAACACACAGGTGCCATGATACACACTATTGGCCTCAGAACCAGGTTGTCTACCTGGACCTTGATCCAGCCACTCTTTGACTGACCACACCCCAACTTGAATCAGGCAGTCCAGCAGCACCAGGGCCAGGAAGCATGTATATAGGGTGACACAGCATGGGGAGGAGTCCCACCTGTGCGGGAGAACGAAAGTCAATGGGCTAGAGAGTAGAGCTGAAAGCTGGGCCTCAGAGTACAGGAGCTCTTGTGGGAAGGTGGGCTAGCTCTTCAAACCTGGGCCTCCCACCATCACATGCAGCACTGTGATGATGTCATTTAATTGTATAATATTAAGCATATATACAGCTAGAATGATCTTGACTACTTACTCACTTGTGTACCTTCAGTAATTAGCCCCTTGAAATACAGGAAAAGATTAAAAAAAAAATAGAGGTGGCTCATGATTCCTGTTTCAATTCCAGACTCTCTCTGAGTAGAAAATTATAATGCCAACCACCCTGTCACCAGATTCATCACTGAAAGAATTTTTGGCATCTTGGACAAAAGATCCAAGTACCAAAAGGACCAAGTTTGGAAAAATTATATTTCCAATATAGCCACAATATAGCAATATAGCCACAATGTGCAAATGCATGCCATGCAAGGCCTTAGAAACTCACACATAGGCTCAGAATCAGAATGAATGAACCCAAACACATCACCCCAAGATACCAGAAAACATCAAAGACAGATTAAATGCAGTTTGAGGTATTATCAAGATGCATCCTTATCAATCTGTCCTGAATTCATGATCAAGGGAGATGATGCAGTGTAGCAAAAAGAAAGAAATGAAAGAGCCACACCTCCCTTGAGAAATCACTGGATTTGCAAGTAAATTAATGAATGCCTGGCACAGGGGAAAATACCACAGGCTGTTAAGTATAATTCAGTATGTCTTTAATTTTAAAGTCAAAGACCACAGGCAACCACACTGTAAATAGCACCAGCTCACATTGGTAGCAATGCAAACATAATTTTAAATGTTAAACTAATCCATTTGGCCATATTAACAAA
This sequence comes from Pelusios castaneus, assembly GCA_007922175.1. Taxonomy (NCBI): domain Eukaryota; kingdom Metazoa; phylum Chordata; order Testudines; family Pelomedusidae; genus Pelusios; species Pelusios castaneus. Next base: position 9,083,600 of record ML685776.1, read on the forward strand.
GGACAATAATGATTTTCTTTGTTGCCAGCCCCTCTTGACTTTTAGTTTAGGAATTTAAGAACTAAAAAATTGTAAACTAAATCGACAAGCACGTTTTTCAAAAAATCACTTTATGTAATATTTACATTTTGTGCCCTCACTTCCTTCTCAGAATGCAAACATGGGCAATGAGACCCCTTCAGTTGTGGCTCTCTGCAGCCAGCCACTATAACACATGGCATGGTATCCTGTGATGGCTCTGGAGATCAGCTTCCAGCCTGTGGTAAATAGACTATAGGGTCTGCCAGTGCATCGTTATCGGTCTACACTGAAGCTCTAGTCATCTCAACATTGAGAGATATATCTGTGACAGATATGGCAGTTTTCTGCCATGTCCTAGACAAGCCTTACATAATGAAGTTAATCTTAAATATCTTGGGATTTCATTGCATGGAAAATGCAAAGATTTATCTATTATTGTGGGATATGTCTCTAGGGAGGAGACCCTTGGAAGGATTATAAGCTTCAAAATACTATATGAAATAGTGTGAACCTTTAAAAGTTAAGTGGATTTTCTGGAAGTATCTAAGAGGAAGCGTATGCAAATGTAATTGCTCCAGTTATGCAAAAACTCTTACTTTTAAAGCTTCCTCCAGGAGGATAGATCAAAGTTTCAAACTGTCTAATGAAGTAACTGATTCATGGAGGTGCTAGTTGTGAGCAAAGATGGCAATAAATTTGTAACCCTAGAAAAACCCATGGTCGGGGGGGGGGGAAGGGGAGTTGAGGGACAGTTCATCTGCAATGGCCTTTGTTGGAGCTGGGGTGATGTTTGGTAAACTTATTGGTGTGTATGTAGGTATTTTTACTTTTTCAGTGAATTTTCTCTTTAATGCTTTCAATTTAAGAATAAACGTGCTTGCTTAAAAAGAGCTGTGTGGTAACTTAACTAAAATCAATTAAGCTCGGGACTGCAAGGATAAAATCAGAAAGGCCAAAGGGCAATTGGAGTTGGAGTTGCAGCTGGCAAGGGATGTGAAGGATAACAAGAAGGGGTTCTACAAGTATGTCAGTAACAAGAAGAGGATCAGGGATGGTGTAGGTCCCTTACTGAATGGGGCAGGTATCCTCATGGTGGATGATGCAGAAAAGGCTGAAGTACTCAATGTTTTTTTACTTCAGTTTTCACAGGGAGGGTCAGCTCCCAAGCTATTACACTGGGTAACACAGAATGGAGAGAAGGAGACCGGCCCTCGGTGATGGAAGGTCAGGTTAGGGACTACTTAAAGAAGTTGAATGGGCACAAGTCTATGGGGCTGAATGAACTGCATCCGAGGGTGCCGAGGGAGTTGGCCGATGTGATTGCAGAGCCGCTAGCCATTATCTTTGAAAACTCGTGGCAAATGGGGGAGGTCTCGGAGGATTGGAAAAAGGCAAATATGGTACCTATCTTCAAGAAAGGGAAAAGGAGGATCCGGGGAACTACAGACCAGTCAGCCTCAACTCAATCCCTGGAAAAATCATGGAGCAGGTCCTCAAAGAATCCATCCTGAAACACTTAGAAGAAAATAGAGTGATCAGGAACAGTCAACATGGATTCACCAAGGGCAAATTGTGCTTGACCAACCTGATTGCCTTCTATGATGAGATGACTGGATTTGTGGATGCGAGAATAGCCATCAACGTGATATATCTCGACTTTAGCAAGGCTTTTGATAAAGTTTCCCACAGCTTTCTCTTCAGCAAGTTAAGGAAGTATGGACGAGTGGACCGTAAGGTGGATAGAAAACTGGCTAGATCATCAGGCTCAGTGGGTAGGAATCAGTGGCTCAATGTCTAGTTGGCAACCAGTAATGAGTGGAGTGCCCCAGGGATCGGTCCTGGAGCCGGTTCTGTTCAATATCTTCATTAATGTTCTGGAGGATAGGATCGATGGCACGCTCAGTAAGTTCGCAGATAACACCAAGCTGGGGGGAATGGTAGACACACTGAAGGTCAGGGACAGGATTCAGGGAGACCTGGACAAATTGGAACACTGGGCCAAAAGAAATCTCATGAGATTCAACAAGGACAAGTGCAAAGTCCTGTACTTAAAATGGAAAAATCTCATGTACTGCTACAGGCTGGGGACCGCTCAGCTAAGTAGCAGCACTGTAGAAAAAGACCTGGGGGTTATGGTGGGTGGGAAGCTGGGTATGAGTCATATTGGGCTGCATCAGTAGGAGCATTGCCAGCAGATTGAGGGATGTGATTATTTCCCTGTATTTGGCACTGGTGAGGCCGCATCTGGAATACTGTGTCCAGTTTTGGGCTCCCCACTACAGAAAGGATGTTGACAAATTAGAAAGAGTCCAATGGAGGGCAACGAAAATAATTAGGGGGCTGGGGTACATGACGCATGAGGAAAGACTGAAGGAACTAGGCTTATTTAGTCTGCAGAAGAGAAGAGGGGGGATTTGATAGCAACATTCAGCTACTTGAAGGGGTTCTCCAAAGAGGAGGGATATAGGCTGTTCTCAGTAGTAACAGAGGACAGAACAAGGAGCAATGGTTTCAAGTTGCAAGTGGGGAGGTCAAGGTTGGATATTAGGAAAAACTTTCTCACTAGGAGAGTGTGAAGCATTGGAATGGATTACCTAGAGAGGTGGTGGAATCTTTGTCTTTGGAGACATTTAAAGTCCAGTTAGACAATACCCTGGCTGAGGTGATTTAGTGGGAGTGGTCCTGCTTTTAGCAGGGGGTTGGACTAGATGAACTCATGAGGTCCCTTCCAACCCTATGATTCTATGAGCCTATGATTCTATGATAAGCTTTTTATCACTTCTGAGGAAGGAAGGCAAAGTGACTATCTTAGGCACCCTGGGGAGTTCACAGTATAGGCATGGCACTGCAGCCTTAGGGAAATGACAACTGCAGAGCCAGAAGCCAAGAAACAGGTGCCTGTGGTGACCCACAGCAGGAGAATGCCAGTGCAATTGCCCAGACTGTGATAGGGTCTTTGAGAGAGACATGCTGAGAGAAGGTACCATGGAAATCTAGAAGCAACAGATGTAGACAATTTCCAGCTCCATAGCAGCTCCAGAACCAGACCCACAGTGTTCTTCTGACTTGCAGCTTAATAAAGGTGCTGCTCCTGGCACCACAGGCTTCTGTTTCCCTATGGTAGAGGATTTTGAAGCTGCTAAAAGTCCATTCTGTTCCCGTAAGGGACTGGAACCATGACCCTTGGGGGCAAAGCCAAAGGCGTGGCCTATAGGGCCTCTACCATGAGGAAGGCCACTAGCTGAGTGTCCTTTCAGGCCTTAAGTGAAAAGAGCCAGCATGCTGAACTGTGAGCTGGGGAATGGCCTACCCCAAGGCATTTTAGGCAGAAAGTATGTGCCTCCAGTTCTGAAAAGGTGGAAAGGACACAACATTTACTGCTTGAATCTAATCTTTTTTCTCAGGTATAAAGGCTTAGAGCCAAGCTACATAAAATTATCTATCTATCTCTCTACCTCTCCCTAAACTACATCCAGTTAGCATGGGATTTGGGTAAGATCAATGTAGTAAAGTGGACTGTATACACATAACTAGCCATTGAAAAGAAGGAACTGAAGCAACTATAGATGGTCTGGCATCTTATAACCTCAGCTCCAAATATTCACTGCCACAAAGTGGTATCTACATGGCCCTAATGGGTACTGGACCATTTTCAGATTTCAGTCAAGCCAGGAGGCTCATCCCACGAGTGGGAATATAAAGGCTGTCTAAGACAAGGTATACACATTTTGTTAGAGGTGCTCATTTAATTAGACACATCCATGGTCATTTTTTATTGACAATGTGACTAACAATCATCATGGAAGTGTAGAAGTTAAACATGGAAGCAAGAAGTATTGGAGGTATATGGTAATTGGATGCTGAGTTTCCTGAATACCCAGGATAATATCATAATTCATTCCAGGAACATCTTAGCAATTGTTGACTGGCAGATAGTAACCAGATCGAAGTGTCAGCATGCCATCCCAATGCATGCCTTTCTGACATTCTGAGTCTTGTTCCTAAGTGTATTTCCTGTGAGTAGAGAAGTAAAACAATCTAATTTTTAAAAAAAAGATATTTGTACAAGTATGTTTGTAAAACGCCTTTGTTTATTATAAATGTCCATATAATTTACTATAGCCTACATTTAGTAACTTTGTCATCTGAGTATACCAAATACACCCATTTACTCTCCTTCAGTTTCTCAGAACCCACCATATGAGCAGAGAAATGTAACAAATCTTTACAATTGGTGAGGTCTTGTGGGCTTATCAAAATGACCATATGCTTTCATGTTTCTAGTCACTCAGTGGAGTAGAGTACATTGTTATGTTATGAAAAACAGTTCAGTGTACATATAACTTCTTATTGTATAACAACACCCGTAGCCTCCACTTTTATTTAATATTTGCTGTTAACAGTGGAATAAAAGTCTCCATTCTGTTCTGTGATAAGACACCATCTGCAGAGTTTCAGGCAACTGGAATTAATATTCTTGATTGACAGCTAATTTTTAAAGGCATAGTATTTTAATGAGACATGAAGGATGAGGTAATATTTTAATTGTTACCTAAAACCCATTACACATATTACACACTACTAGGGCTGTGGGTAGATCTAAATCATATGTATTATATATTTTTGCTCCTTGACTGGACAACAAAGACATTGTTAAACAGGAAGAGGCTTTGGACACGTGAATATTTGAGCAAACTTTGATTTGCACCAGTGTTTTGAAGGATTTCCATCATTAGCCTTATGACTAAAACCTCACTCATAATGATAGTCACACACATCTAATTAAGAGTCACAAATGCCCTTGAAGCCACTTTTCATTTTTTACAGTATTTGCCATTGGAGATGATGTCACAAAAGGACTTGAGAATGTGGCATTGTGCCTTTTACCTATTTGACTTTCAGGCATGAGGCCTTGTGAGTCAAAGAGGGAGCGCCCAGCTGGCAATTAAGAAATGAAGCTAGCAGGCATGGAAGGGAAAGGAAGTCCAGCAGGGGAAAGATGGGAGAAAAAGTTGGGGAACAGCAAAAGAAGGCATACAGCAATTTTCACCTCCCCCCCCAAACTGAAATTACTAGAGCTCCATTCCATTTTGTCCCATTCTTAAGAACCTACTGCTACCCACAAACTCCTTCTCACAAGACAGCTCCATGTCTCCCAACCATATGGCAGGTGCATTTCCCTGCTGCCCAGCCCATACCTGGAGAGGAGTAAGTATCTCCAAAACTGAGCTAGATCCTCAGCTGGTGTAAACTGGTGTAGCTCCATCCATTAACATCACTGGGGCTAATTTAACTTACACAAGCTGAAGATCTGATCCATTATGAACCACATTTTCATAGCTGCACATACACACTTAATTTGTGCCTGAAGTTCCCATGGTTATGACCAATTAGAGCCTAAAGGACCATATGTATACCCAGATTTTGCACAACCCTGGTAAGTGTGTGCAAATTATACAAATGCAGTGTTGTGCACACAACTATGAAAATCTGACCTTGTTATAGGAATGGATTCTTGTAATATTCAGCAAGTACTTGGAGCAGGTTGTTTGAATGCAATGTTGGAATTCCTTTTTCAATACTCCCAATGGGTGCATATACACTTGTAAATTAAGTCGACTTAAGCTTGCTTAAGTCGACTTAATTTACCCTGCGTCTATACTAGTTTCCTTAAGTCGACTTAAGCAAGTTGCTTAAGTCGACTTAAGCAAAATAAAGTCGACAATGAAAATTAAGTCGACTTTATAAACCCTCATTTTAGTTTGACTTTAGGATTAAGTCAACTTTTTCAAGTCGACTTAAGCCAGTGTAGACCTGGAGTAGCCCGAAGTCGACTTAGGGCTACTCCAGGACTCCACCAATGTCCTCCCTGCCGGGGGGGGGGGGCACAGGGGGAGCCTAGCATGCCCCCCCACAGGGCAGGGCAAAGCCCTGCCCACCCTGCCCCTCTGCCCTGCCAGGGTCCCTGTCCCCCTTTGCCCCATTGTACCCATGTACAATGGGATAAAGGCTGAGCCCCCTGGCACTGGGCAAGGGGTGACCCCTGCCCCCATGGACCTGCCCTAGGTCCCCCAGACCCCTAGAAGTCGATCTAGGCATCCAGTGTGGATGCTCTAGGTCAACTTTGTACGTTCCCCCCAAAGTTGACTTTAAATGTAGGTGTAGACATGCTAAGTTGACTTAAAATCGACTTAGTTAAGTCGACTTAGCTAAAGTCGACCTAAATTTACAACTGTAGACATAGCCGTTGCTAGTAATAGCTAATAGGTAATAAATATTTCAGGTGGGATATTTGTCTGAGGCACGTATTGGATATCTCCACACAAAAATACTGCGGTTATGTCAGTAATATAAATGTTATATTGAGGAAAGAAAAGAAAAATGTCTTGTCACTTTACCATGGTGTCCTCCCAGGACCATGGTAGATAGGAATGGGAAAAAAAAATCTGTTAGATCATTGAATCTCTGCCCCCTGAAATTGAAAAGATAGTTCTTTAACAAGGACATGTCAAATGTTAAATTGCAGTTACCCTTAATCTTAGCCTGAAGGCCAAGATTTCATCTGGCAGCTGTCACCTTGGGAATCTGCAAGGACAAGCAGCTCTGTGACATATCAGTCCTGGAAAATTCTCCAAAAGGAACAGAGCATATGATACAGATTAGATTTCCAAGTTATAACCCAGAGTGCTCGGGTGGATAATGCATTGCAAGCCTGTTATTGACTAATGTTTTTCCAGGAATTGGCTCCTGTCAGGTATGACTGACATTTCAGGTTTTAATGCTGCAGCTAACCGTTTCGCCAACATTTGCATCTTCAGTTCCTGTTCCAGCACTCTTCATATTTTCTTTCGACATGCATGTTACCAAGTCCTGACCTTCACTGTGTCTTCAATTACAGACAGCAGGATGAAATTCTGCAACATTAGACATTAAACATTAATGATTGCTCTGTCCTCCACAAGGCTTTTCACTCTACTATAGAAGAGGTACTTATACAGAGCCAGAAACCCATTTTCCTCTTCTCCCCCTTTCCTCCCTCCCACCAGATTGCACAATTCAGGGAACAAAAAAAAGGAAGGAAGGAAGAAAGCAAGCTGCAAGCCCTATGAACAAATAAAACCTGCATTCAAGGCTGTAGTCATTGATGGTGGAAAGCAGTAGACACCAATATCTTTCTTTACCTGTCAGGCAAATAAGTTGAAAGTGGAGTGTAGAAACAACTATAGCTCCTGAAAAGGAAGATTACATGAAGTGCTTGTTCTACTAACAAGAGGAACAAAGGGTTAAGTAATTTGCATTACTGTACTTATATGCATGCCTAGTGTGACTGCAGGCCGCCCCTGAGCTGTGCTTGGGTGGTCTAGTACAAATTCTTATGTGGCAATCTATTAGTGGTATCTAGCAGTGATTTATGCAGCTGTCAAGCTGCCTTCATCAGTACAAGTGAATTGTGGGCACCATCCGCTAACGCAGAGTCCTTCATAGCGTTGAAAGTAAACGAGGACCAAAGTAAAAGAAAAACAGCCTAAGGTACCACCCACTCATCTTCTCAGTTCTTTAATGACAAGTTCCCTCTATAAAAAAAACATACAGCTGCTCATATGAGACCACACTTACAGAGACCCTACTGTCTAATCACAGACAGACTGTGAAAGTTAGCTTTTAGGGGCTCAGCTGGAGCTAGTAGAACAGGAAGGATTGGCTGAGTTCCACCAGAAACTGAAGTAGTATTGATGGCAAATAAAAATTGACACTGGACCAAATCAGTTAGCTTTCATAATAAATACTGATCATTACTTTGTCACTGAATATTATAAGCCATCTGATGAAAATCTAATATACCCCCTGCATAGTGTAGTTGTTTCTTTTCTTTTCAATATACAACCTTTCTGTAGTGGTGAATATGATATGCCGTGGTGTAAACCACAAATTCAGTGGTTTGCCATTTTGTGCATACAAACATACTGGCATGTTAAAAATATGGGAATGGCACAGCACTCCTGAGACAATGTATATCTAATATATTGATCCTACTTCTTGATTAGCTTGTATAGAGGTGGATTGAGAGATACTCCTTGATCTAAATAATTTTGATGCACAGGTGGATCATAAAAACTATCCAATCACTTGCAGGTATTGTTTAGGGGCACACACACTTTTTCAGAGTAGATTTGCTTGATTAAATTTGCTTCTGAGCTAGGAAAATAATCCCTCTCTTCAAGAATACCACCATTAGTGCTCTGAGGACAAACTTCATCTAAGGCCATTTTAGAGCAAGGGAAAATAATATTTGTGCAATAAAATGCATTAGTTGCTTCATAATTATATATGAACCCTTTATCTTAACAGATCCCCTTTTCCCAAACAAACAAAAATAAAGCAACTAGCAATTGGTATGTCCTGTGTATGGTTCAGCATTTCCAGGCCCTTTTTAAATGCAGGTAGGCAGAGTAGAGGAATTAGTCATAGTGTTTGGAGAGTCAGAGAGCCATCTATTAAGAAAACATTCATCGTATTTTCATTCTGCACCATGATTTAAGTCAAGCCTAATAGTCCCACATTATATTTCCTCTTAAAGACTTGATCCAAGTTCCACTGACATATGAAGCTTCCCAATGATGCACCTGGATTTGGCTCAGACCATATGTCATACTTATAATCTCTACCTTCCTTCAGAAAGAAGGGACTGCTTTACCTGGAAACAGATGGGCACTTGATGCAAACCTTTTAGTTGATCTTGATTTTGTAACAATCCTTGTCCCTGATCTTTTAACAATTCACTGTGGAGGATAGGCACAGCATGGCTCGGTGTTGTTCAGTAGCATCCCTGCTGATTCAGTTAGATTAGCTACCACCCGCACAATGCAATGGAAGAAGCATAACAAAATGATGCATCTGGAGTCTCTACTCTTTGACCAAAGTCAAGGTGTGGCTACTGAAAACAACTAGAACTACACCCGCTTACACCAACAATTAATTTGTCCTTCAGTTGTCTGTTGCAAAATACAGGAAAAAGATGTGATCTTGACTTTCATATCACCATTTTAAATATTTCACAAATCCTACTGAGCTATTTCAGGACATTTGCTGTCAAGTGCAAGTGGCCTTAAAGGTGTAGTGCTAAGACCCCGTTCTTTAAGGCATTTTCTTTATTTCCGGCACTGTACAAAGTGTGAATTAGCTGCTGTAGCAGTATAAGTCATAAAAGGGATTGTGGCCAATATTTCCTTTTGTGATTTTCCCCCCTTTTCTCATTATTGTTGAGTCCTGAATTATCAAGCTTTTGTTCCAGATGCAAAATCACAAATATTTCTCCTTTTTTCTCTCCCTGGTAGGTCTCAGATATAATCACATAAAGAAAATCTCTGAATCATGCTGATTTTAGAAGGAGCTCTTCTGCTGGACAGTTCCCTAGTGACCCTACACAAAGAGCAACTAGTTGTAAAAGACAGTTTCTGGATTTTGAAGAGAACTCACTGACTGGTTATTTTTGATGTTTGTCTAATATACTAATATGGAAGACGGGGGGACAAAGTGCAGCACACAATCCAAGTGCAAACGTCTCCTACAGTGCAGGCCACAATCAAACTATCTTTGCAGTTGCATTGTGAGGACAAGGCTGAGCAACTGCAAGTTTTTCACTCATGAATTCAAACAGCAAACCTACTGAGGTGAACTGGACAACTCACATGCTTAACATGAAATGTGTATGAAAGGACCTTATTAGATTGGGGCCAGAGTGCTCAGGATCTTGCGAGATCAAGTTCATGGAATGCAAATCCATGATAAAGTGAGCTCATCTAGAAATTGCCCTGAAGTCTTTTCACCTGCATTTTGAAAGGTTTGGATTTTTAACTGGCTCTAAGATGCAATTTTTATATCTCCAGGGGTAGGGAAGGGCAGAGGAAACAGGACGAGCAGAAAGATATTAGCCAGATGGAGCAGAAAAAGAATGTTTGGTTTTGAGGAAGGTGGTGGGAGACAGAGGAGGTAGGACTGGACCATATTGAAAAGCAGCATATATTCATACATCCTTTGAGGGTCAGTTTTGTGTGAATGACTCTATCAAAATTACTGAATTCATGTACAAAACTGACTCCAGTTCAGGAAAGTATCTCATCTCCAACAGCAAGAACCTGTGTGACATACAGTGTTTGGCACATCAGTTAGACAATGGTAACCGCCATGTCTGAGGATGGGAGAGTGGCAGTTGAGTGCATAAGGAGTGCTTGTTACTGGGAAGATATGGGAAGGTGCTCAAAGTCCTTCTCTCAAATGGGTGAGTTAGAAGGATGTAATCAACTAGAAAGGACTAGTGGTGGTGGAGGAAAGAGCAGGATTTGAGTAATGGGGAAGGAAACTGGGCCCTGAAGTTCTCTTCTGGCCACCATGTGGTGGTAGTGGTATTGCTCAGCAAGTAAACTTCAGTTATTAACTCCAGTGATGGCACAATCCAGATCTTCATAACTTTGCTTTTCCTTTAACACTGGTAATAATATTATCATGCAACTCACTGTCACTCAGCTGGGTATATTCACTGTATTGCCCCATGTCTTTATAAAAGCTCATTTTCCTGCACAACAGCACACAGCTCTGGGAGGCAGTCAGGATTCCTCAGTCAGCTGAACACACTGCTTTTTAAATTGAAGTTTACAGTGCCTAGGATTAGATATTGTAACTCAGCCACTGGGCACAGTGCTGTTGCCGTCTTCTCATGTCCTTCTCACAAACTAGATATTTTTCCAGAATTGTGCCCACGCAATGGCTTTCCATTGCGGCAGCAAGCTCCTCCTTAATACAGGACTCCCCAAAAAACTGGCTAATGAGCCATGGTCTGCATCCCATCACACTCGCCTATATTTGTGTCATTTAGGTAGCCCCATTTGATCATATTAGTCCTTGATCTGCCATCTTGCATGTGCTGTCAGTTCATGTGTTGCCATATTCCATGGTAGAAGTCTCGCCTGCCAAGGTGGTATGACCTGGTACAAGTTGTATCTTCCCCATGAGAAAAGACTGTAACATTGTATGGCTTTCTCTTGCACTTGGGATGCTATAGTTTGCACCTTGTAGGCTCTGGTTCTGAATGTGCTTAGCTTTTAAGTACACGTTTAAGTGCTCTACCAGGACTACTCATTTGGGAGCAGGATTTGGTATGTGCTTAAGTATCTTGCTGAGTCTGGTGCTTAAGTAACTTGGATTCAAATGAATATGAAGGAACCAAGCTTGTAATGTGTGCAATATTTAAAGCTATCCTTGTATGGCTGGGTGAAGTGTGCTGGGATGAGAGTTTGAATAATAGTTAACTTATTTAGAACTGCACACCTGTATCTGACAAGCATATAGTATTAGAATAAGAACAGGAAGTGAAAAATTATTAGTAGCAATAGGGAAGAGACTATGAGTCAGGCCTCTTGGGAACTGAGGTTGAACATTAAATAGTGTCAATTGTCCACATGTACCATTGGTGACATGTAGTGGTGGATGTAGAAAGGAGAAGGTGGCCTTGAACAGAGACCTTAGAAAAGAACCTTAAACAAAGAGAAATAATGTCTCTCAGAAAACAACACGAAGATTCCCAGTGCTGAAGCAAACAGTAAGAGTTCTTGTCATAGGGAGAGTAAGGAAATAGAGCAGAGGTCCTCAAATTACAGCCTGCAGGTCACATCCAGCCCACTGACACATTGGCTATGTCTACACTTGCAAGATAGTTTGAATTAAGAAAGCTTAATTTGAACTAACTTAAGCCTTGGCCACACTAGGCTTTCATTAGTTCGAATTAAGGGCTTCCTTAATTCGAGCTAATAAATTCGATTGCTTAGTTCGAACTAACCCTTAATCGAAAGAGTTAGTTCGAATTAAGTCAATGTGGCCATATTAGTTCGAACTAACTGCTTAGTTCGAGCTAATCTGCAGATTGACCTTCATGCAATTGACTAATTCGAACTAAGCAAGTGCCCTGCATGGACATGGCTAGTTCGAACTAGCATTCTAGTGGGGCCATGCTAGTTCGAATTAAGTTAATTCGAACTAACTAAAATTAGTTGGAATTAGTTAGTTCAAATTAACTAATTCGAACTAGCTTTTATAAGTACAGACATAGCCATTTTGACTAGCTCAGTGAACCCAGTCGTATTAGAACTACGTGTGGGCTTTTCATAACATGACATAACACAAGTCGGTAAAATCACCAGCGAATGGGTCAGATCGCGTGTTCAGGCTTGTTTTCTAAACAGGAATATGTTTTTCTTTTGTAATATAACTGTTACAATTATATATTATCCAGTTTTATTATTTGGTAATATCCCTTTAACAGCAGACAGATGGCTTTGTTTAAAAAAAATCTGCTGTTCAATTGGCGGCTGCATAATTTTTCCCAGGCTTGGTGACCCTATCATAGGCAGAATTATGAATTCAGCGGGAAGCTAATCCTGAGGGTATAAAAAAGACGGTACACTGAGCTCTGATGTGGGAGTTACAAGTGGAGAAAGGATGGTGAGGAGAAAAGAAAAAATGAGAATCAAAAGAGAATAAATTAAATAAGAAGCATTCAATTTACTTGTAATATGTCTAAGAAAGGGAAGAGAAAAATTGATTCCAAGTGCAAGGTATTTAACCAGGAGTAGAAAAAAAATATTTTTTACAGTGCAGGGAAAAGCTTATTTGACTCATTTGCCAGAAGTGTGTGCCTGTATTCAAGGAATACAATGTCTACCGACATTTTGAGTCTCATCACAAAGAAAAGTATGATAGTTTGCAAGGAAAGGGTGTATTCTGACAAAATTGCAAGTCTTAATGCTCTATCAATGAGGCAAAAACATTTTAAACTGAAATTGGAGGAGAATCTGTCATCCCTTCATGCCAGTTTTTATATTGCTAAACTGATTGCGGAAAGCAGGAGACCCTTTACAGATGGAGAATTTGTTAAGTGGCACATGACTGCAGTCACTGAAGAAGTGTGCCCAGAGAAGAAAAATGCTTTCAGTACTGTAAGTCTCTCCAAGTACAACTACACAAAGAATTGAAGAAATGGGGGATAACTTGTTGATTGAGCTGCAAAAAAATTCTAAGAACTTTGACTTTTTTCCACTTGATTCTAATTTCAAACTCTGAGGAACTTGCTGATCTGAAAGCCTCAAAAGGTACAATCACAGACGATGGTATTTTCGTAAAACTTTGCGAAACAATGGCTGTTTTAGAATTTGACTGGGCAAAGTTAACAAGAGTGACAAAGGATTAGGACAAGAGACAGGAACTTACCGGCCACATAAACAGGGAAATGGATGAACATGATCTCACACATTCAGTACAAATGCACTGCATAATTCATCAGCAAGCATTTTGCGGCAAAGTAGTGCAGTAGGATTCCATCATGAAGGTTGTTGTGTTGTGTAAATTTTATCCAAGCAAACGGTCTTTACCACAGACAGTTCCAGGAATTTCTTTCTGATCTTGTCTTACTGTATGATGATGTGCTGTACTACATGGAAGTGTGATGGCTGAGTCAGGGCAGAGTTTTGAAAAGTTTCTATGAACTGCTTCCTGAAATTAACACATTTCTCTTTGCAAAGGACAAAACTATACCACAACTGACCAATCTAAAAGAAAATGGTACCTCACCTTTTTGACTGATGTAAGAGAATTTCTAAACTCCCTTAATCTACAGCTGCAGGGCAAGGGGGACTCATATGTGACATGTATTCACATGTAAAGGGATTTGAAGTTCAACTAAGGCTGCTTGTAAAACACTTGAAGGAAGAAAACTGGGTTCATTTTCCTACTTCTCAACAGATGTCCGCTGAAGCACTGGAAGTCCCATTTTTATAGAAAAGTATGCTGGTGCACTGGAAATGTTGCAGACTGGGTTCCAGGAGAGTTTCTGTGAACTACATGACAATCCCAAAGATATTTGCCTTTTTCAAAATCTATTTGAAGCTGATGTAAAATGAAGCCCTGCCTTCTCATCAGCTTGAGTTGGCCAAATTACAAGCTATTGATGCCCTGAAAGACACCTATTCAAGTCAAACAATTTTCTTGTTGCCTATCCCACCCTTTCCCATGAGACTTATCCAAACATTTTTTTTAAAATGCTCTCAAAATTTCCATCCTCTTTGGCAGCACCTATACATGTGAGCAAGCGTTCTCAAGAATGAATTACTGAAATCTCAGGTGAGATCAAGAATCACTAATGAACATTTGCATCAGTCATTGAGACTGTGTGTGTCCACCATGAAGCCTGACACTGAATTTCTTGTCAGCCAGAAGCAAGCCTACAGTTCACACTAATTAAGAAGGCATTATTCACCATGCAAAGGGAAGCTAATTATTCTTGTACAAACTATAGTAAAAATATTATTATATTAATAACACACTTGAAAATATTTTATCCTATTGTGAAAATTCTTAGAATTATATACAAAATGTATATATTATTTTCTATAATTGACCTACTCTTCGACCACCATAAGAGCAAGACTGAGAGATGTGGCCTTGACAGCTGAAAGTTTGGGGAGTGCTGGAATAGAGCTTGGAGCCCAAAGAGAAGGTTGATCTTGAAGCAGAGAACCATGTGACAAAGGCAGAGTTGATAGCTAAAAAGTGCCTAGCAAGACAGAGAGATAATCATCTTTTAAAAGAGAAAACAAGCACCTTGGAATCAAGGAATGATTAAACAGAAAGAGAGTGAGGCCTTGTACACACGATCACTTTATCGCGCATTAACAATCATTACCGCGCGATACCAACAACAGCGTACACACGTGCAATAGGGCTGTTGCGCATTAACTGCCTTGTTGTAGCGCAAAACAAAAACCACCTCGACGAGGGTGTAGCAGTTAACGCGGAACAGCTGTTGCGCCTTTCCACTCGTGTGTACGCTTATCGCGCAATGATTGGCCTCCGGAACTGTCCCAGCATTCCAAAGTCGTCCTCTCTGGTCTTCCCCCCACCCGCTCTGTGGCCGTGACGAAACAATCCCTGCCCTGATCAGATTCCCGGGATTTTCGAATTTCTCGTCTGTTTCACTTGCTGTTCTCTTCCTCGTGGAGTGGAGTGCAGCTCCGATCATCAGTAGCAATGGCGGCCCGTCATGGAAGACGTGCACCTCTTTGGAGCACGGCAGAGGTGCTGGACCTGATCAGCATCTGGGGAGAGTCCGCTGTGCAGGCGCAGCTACGTGGCAGTAGGCGAAATTATGATACATTTGGCATAATTTCTCGGGCCATGTCAGAGAGAGGTTATGATAGAGACACTGTGCAGTGCAGATCAAAGGTGAAGGAGCTAAGAATAACCTATCAACAAGCGAAGGAGGCAAACCGCCATTCGGGATTAGCGCCTGCTACATGCAGGTACTATAAGGAGATAGAAGCCATCCTCAGTGGGGACCCCACAACCACTGCAAAGAGTCCCGTGGACACATCGGCCCCCCCTCATCCAGTGAATGCCAGACTTGAGCAGGATGAGGACGTGATCGATGAGGAGGAGGAGGAGATGGAGGATGACCTGGAGGAAAGCGCAACAGCGTGTAGCCAGGAGCTCTTCTGCACCCCCGCTGAGACGTCCACCCAAGACATGAATTGCAGCGTGTCCTCTGAGGCGGCAGAGTGAGGTTCAGGTAAGTTTCTCTTCTGTGCAGCTATGGCTCTTGCTAAAAAATCATTGTCCAGGGCGGGGGTGCTTGCTGTCTTGGTCCCCGCTGTGCACACTCTTTACTATGCATTCATTAGAAGTGCATCAACACAAGCAGTGATTGTCAAAAAATCATCTGTATTTAGGTCACTAAAGGTTTCCTCGATGTACCGCCAGAGCCTCCTACTCAGGTTAGATGGGATAGTGTATGTGTCTACGCTCGCGTATAAGGATACTCTGCCTCGCCAGCTGCAAAGCACAGCCCTGGGAACCATGGCAGCACACAGTGCAGCAGCATACGGTCCTGGCTTGCAACCGGTGGCATGTAGGATATGTATTCTAGCTGGCAGGGGCACTCTGAGGAGAGAGATATCGGGTTCCATCTGTGTGCCCTGTGCAGAATGTTAGCCCCCAGTAAGCTTTCTATTAAGACGTACCTTGTCCGCTTCAGCGAAGCATAGGATGTTGACTGCCCTGCACCTTCCAGTGGAATGTGCTACTGGAAGGTTACATTGGTTATCTAGACTATGTGTTAACAATAGCTTTATTATTATTATTTTTTTTAGATTCGACCTTCACAAGGCCAGTGTCTACCCCAGCTCACCGCATGAGAAACATTCAGCGGCGTGCTCAAAGAAACAGGGAGGATATGTTTCAGGATCTGCTGAAAACAGCACAGGAATCTGCGAGGGAGAATCGAGCCTGGAGAGAGGAATCCCAACAGAGGAGGCAGAAACACAGGGACGAACTGATAAGTGTGATGAAGGAGCAAACAGAACTGCTCAAGAGCATGATTGCTTTGCAGTCCCAGGCAATTAATGTACGGGCTCCACTCCAGACAGTTCAGCCGTGTATGCCTCCCACACCCCATAGTCCTTCAAAGAATTTCTTTGAAGGCCACCCGTCCCCCTGGTACACTGCAACATCCAGTCCCCCCAGAGCTACTTTTTAGAGACCCGCAGCTACACTCACCTGTAACCCCCCCTTTAGGTTTTAATAAAAACAGTGACAAATAATTTGAAGAGTGGCTTTATTTGTACACACTGAAAATCTCATAAGGTGCACCTGATGTGTCCTGGAAATTAACTAGGGGAGGGCATCATTGAAATGGTCCCTGAGTGCCTCCCTTATGCGAGCAGCTTCTCCTTGGGCCCCCCTAATACTCCTAGTGGCTGGCTGTTCGTATGCTTCCTCGAGGTGCTGTGCCTCCATAGCCCACCCCAGGGAAAACTTTTCTCCCCTACTTTCACAAATGTTATGAAGGACACAGCACGACACAATCACAGCAGGGATGTTGTCCTCCGCCAAGTCCAGCCTCCCATACAAACATCGCCAGCACCCTTTTAAACGGCCAAAGACACACTCCACAGTCATTCTGCAGCGGCTCAATCTGTAATTGAACCGCTCCTTGCTGCGATCCAGGTTCCCGGTGTACGGCTTCATGAGCCATGGCATCAGTGGGTATGCTGGGTCTCCGAGGATGACTATGGGCATCTCCACATCCCCCACTGTAATATTTTGATCAAGGAAGAAGGTACCCCCTTGCAGCTTCCGGTACAGTCCAGTGTTCCTGAAAATGCGGGCATCATGCACCTTTCCTAACTACCCAGCATTGATGTCCGTAAAACGCCCCTTGTGATCCATGAGTGCTTGCAGCACCATGGAGAAGTAGCCCTTCCTGTTGATATACTCGGTCGCGAGATGGTCTGGAGCCAAAATAGGGATCTGTGTGCCGTCTATGGCTCCCCCGCAGTTAGGGAATCCCATGGCAGCAAAGCCGTCCACAATCTCACAAACATTGCCCAACATCACCGTCCTCCGTAGCAGAACGTGACTGATGGCTCGGCAGACTTGTGAGAGGGCTAATCCGACGGTGGACCTCCCAACTCCAAACTGGTTTGCAACCGACCGGTAGCAGTCAGGAGTCGCCATCTTCCAGACAGCAATTGCAACATGCTTCTCCACCGGTTAGGGCTGACCTCATGTTGGTGTCTTTACGTCGCAGGGCAGGGGCCAACTCTGAACACAGTTTCGGAAAGGTTGCTTTCCACATTCGAAAGTTCTGTACCCACTGCTCGTCATCCCACAGCTGCATAACAATGCGATCCCACCACTCGGTGCTCGTCTCTCACGACCAGAAATGGTGTTGCACCGTGTGCAGATGATCGGTGAAGGAGCTGAGCAACGCGGTGCTGTTGCACTGCATGGCATCGATCAGCCCCTGCTCCTCGGCGTCCTCGTCTGACTCGGAGCTCATTGCGTACTGAGCAACCAGCCAAGATGTATTTAGAATGCTGAAGGCGACAGTGGAGATCAGAGCAGGATCCATGCTGTCGCTGTTGTGATTGCTCGCAAGTAGTGCGTCACTGCACTATTGAAAATAGGTGCGAGTTGCTATTGGCAACGAGGAAGATGCAAGGGGAACACAGTGCACCATGGGAAACTGAGAGTTTACCCATGGCGCTTTGCATTCCTTTCCTTCATCCCATGATTCTAAGCGCCGATTGAGGGAAAATTGAACTGTGGGATAGGTGCCCAGAATTCATTGCGCTACACCGCGATATTGCAAAGAATTCTGTCGAGTTGCAAGGAGCGACGTGTGTACGCGCTATCCCGCAATAAAGGTCACGTGTTTTTTATAGCGTGATTGCCATGTTGCGCTTTAATCTGATCGTGTGTACATAGACTGAGGGAGTGCTCACAGCAACAGAGATTAAAGGCACGGAGAGAAAAACAAAGCTAGAAAGAGTAGTCAAAGTTTCCAACCCCAAGTAATTTGTTCAGCCAACAAAATTATAAATCAGATTATTTTATTTTTGGCAGAAGATATAAATGAACCATTTTTGGTCATGAAAGTGTTTTTCATTGTGTTCTGTATAATTTCCCATAAGCAGAGACATCTTTAAGTTTAAAAATAAAAACCTGTCCAGAACATTTTGCAAAACATCCTGACTTTCTTCACATTCTTCTGAATCTAAGTTTGCTGGCAGCTCATCTTCCTTGGATTCTTTTATCTCTGATTGTTTCCAATAAGATCATGCTCAGATGACAGAAGAACTGTTTGGCCAAACTCCAGTGTATGCAGCCTACAAAAGCATATTTTTATAATTTTTTTAAGGTGGTCTTTGCTGTCCCATTAAAAACAGAGAAATACACATAACTCAATGTGTTGCACAGGGATAGAAAAATCAGCCTGAGTTTCCTGATTTTTTTTTTTAATTTGCATCAGAGTGTAAGACAGTCTCTTCTAAGGACTAATTGTACCCCAAAAGACACATAAAATAAAATGAGGCCCCTGTGAAACAGTTTTATGAGTTCATTCAAAAGCAGCAGCATTAGAACACCAAAAATATTCAAGGCTTTAAGTACTTTGTATGGAAGCGCTTTAAGTCTTCAATGTGTTTACTATTTGAGCTACACCACTCTCACATGAAATAATAACAATGTGCTTTCCATTAAGAGTTAATTTCTCATTGGAGTATATGTTGCCTAATGTTTAAGAGTAGTCTCACTCTCTCTCTAAATACATATGCACTCTCTGTAATAATCATGGTCTACTTAGTTCCCACAGACCTTCATGTGACCTGAGGCAAGTCATGAGCCTCAATCTGCAAGACTTAAGCATGTGCTTCACTTTATGTACTAACAGGCTCAGTCTGTAAAATCAAGCATGTGTATGAATCTTTAAGGGCAGGATAAGGACTTCAATTTCTCAGTGACTCCTCCGTACATCCTGTTGGATTTTGTTTTAATTGTAAGCTCTTTGGGACAGAGACTGTATCTTACTGTGGCCTGGTCTACCTTGTAAAGTTTTGCTGGCATAACTATATCAATCAGGGGTATGATTTCCCCCACTGTCAACTTACATCAGTCTGCCAGCAAAACCTCAAGCATCGATGCTGTTATATTATAACGTACTTTGTTCAGGGAATTGGCTTAAATTATACTGGCAAAAACATTCCTTTGCTGGTGTTCATTAGGGAAGGTTGCTGGGGGGGGCGTGGGGGTCGTATAGTTATGCAAGAAAACATTTTCAAGTGTAGACAAAGCATACATGTATATGTGATATAGCACAATGGAGGAGAGGCTCAAATGGGGCTTCTAGGTGCTACTACAATTTTAATAATAAAACGTAATACTTGCATATAGGACAAGGGAGCAGAATATACCCTGCTGCTTTCTACCCTGCTCAATGATTAGACTCAACTGTTGCAATGACTGAGATCAAGCAGTTACAAGCAGCAAGTTCTTTTGGAGAAAGAACTTTCATAAAGTTCAGACTTCCTCATCAGGCTCTTCAGAGAAATATGACAAGGGGAAAACTCAGCCTTGCTAAGTAAAAAGATTGATTGTTCAGTGGCTTCTGGCTTCCTTTCAGATGACCTGTCCGTGGGGGGGGGGGGGGGGGAGGGAATAATCCACTTTGTAGTTGGTGATGGGGGAGAAGCTTTTCTTGTTAACTATTAACCACTTTTCACACTTTAAAATCCATGTATTATCATGAACATCATATAAGTAAACTGCTTCTGCTAATGTTTTAGGGCTGGACTCTTCTTCTAATCCTAAAATAAGGAATGTTGCTGCAAAAGAAGAAAAAGTAGCATGACTGTGGCATTGTTATGAAATATTACAGCTATCTTGCGTCCTTACATCACAGTTCCATATCGGGGCAGTGTGGAGGTGCAGTGCCCTGGCAGGAATGCCAGGTCAGGACTTCACTATATCTCAAGGCTTGCTACACCCGTGGTTCTCAACCACTGTCGGACACATTACTATCTTGCCACACAGCAGTGAGTGTGTCTCGGAGAGCCAGGGAGATGGCTGGATTTGGCCTAGGGTGAGGGGGCATGGTCTGGTGTGTCTGGTAGGGTCATGAAACGCTGCCACAACCCGCAAAAGATTGGGAACCACTGGTCTATACCATGCCATTACTCTAGACCAGGAATTCCCAAACTTTTTTCCCTGAGGGCCACCTCTGCAACTGAAATAAGCTCTGTAGCCCACTATTAACATTTCTTGAGGGGAATTATTAATTTTAATTATTACATATATAAACTATAAAACTGTAAAAAAGTACATTTCTTTTTCATTTTTAATAAAAACACTTGTAATGATAGAAATCCCTACCAATATGCACGCAAAGAAATGCTTGAAGATCTTAGAAACCACACAGCTCTTTAGTAAAATGACACTTTCAAAAAATGTTCCAAGCAAAATGTGATTATTCATATAGGGAAAACACATTTTCTTTTCATAAAACAGAACAATAAGCAACACAACAATGTTAACAAAATTGTTTTTAAAATTTTTAATTTGAAACAAAATAGTTGTCCAATTTGGAACACGATATTGTGTTCTCAATTTTTTTTGTAAAATTAGAATTTTTGTGCTGTTTAATAAAGACCCAACCCTATTCTCTACTATTTAGAAAAGAATCAAATATTATAAATAAGAATATATAATAACTTACAGACCAGGAGGTTTTTTAATGGGGTAGTTGTGCCTGCTTCTCCTTGCACAGTTTTTTCCAGTTTGTCCTTATGGGAACTTAGGTTAATGAGTCTTAACCTGATCTCATCTTCAGTTTTCAGCCTTTCAGCCAGCTCTGGGTGCAGACGGGAGGGTAAGTAGGGATTAGTTGCAGGCAGGCAGGTACTCAGGGTGCAGGCAGGAGTGTAGCTACAGGTTGCATGCTGGGTAGCATATAGCTCAGGTTGCAGGGTGGTGCTGTGTCCAAGGTGTGCTGCTGCAGGACCTGGCCATGTGCTCAATCCTTAGTTGGGACAGTAGGGGCAGCTCCCCTCCTTGTGGCTGTGGGCATACAGAGTCACTGTGGCCACTGGCATCCAGTCGTTTGCAGGTACTGAGAACCTCACCTACCTGAGCCTAGAGGAAAGGGTGGCTGTTTCACAGCCCACATGGGGAAAATGACCTAGATGCACCGAGCACCTAGCGTCACCCCCCCAACTCTGTCCAAGATGGTGGATCACCCAGAATTGTGTCGCAAGCCATCTTTCGGTTTGGGAACTGTTGCTCTAGAGAGAGGCCTTCAAGCCCTAAGGCTTTGTGAGCACTACACGCACTGAAAAAAAAAATGAAGTTGACTGCTAATTCTTATTTCTGAGAGAGATGTCCCTAAATGTACATGTTGAGGTTAACCCTTTAGCACAGCAGAGCCTTAATGTTCTGTATAACTTCAAAACCAAAAACCAAAACCAAATAACCGAGGTTAAAGCCCATGAGGAAAACATCCTCATTAAAGCTTTTCTATTTTGACTGACTATTTTCTTATATGAAGGTTGGCATTGGTTTGGAGGAACGAATAGGATACTGAGGCTCATTTGGGGTTTTCTTTTAGGAAGAAAACAGCTCATTTATTTCAAGTACAGCTAAAAATGAAAGTAAATGGAGCACCTCTATTTTGGCCTGATCCATAGTCTACTGCACAAAAAGACTCCCTCCAACTTTAATGGGCGTTGGATCGAGCCCTTGTCCAAGAAGCAGGTGTTGGCTCTTCAAAAGTGATGAGATAGGCAATGAAGATTAATTATTACTAGTAACATCAATTATTTACTCAGTCACAAAGATATTCTCCTTGCCTGTAAGTGCTTACAATACTTAAACTGAGTGAATTACAGATAATAGGGGAGATGAGAGGACAATTGTAACATTGATAAGAGTAGTTAGTTAGTTAGTTAGTTCCTGGCTGGGCTGCTAACCCCCGTGGTGCTGATCCTCCTCTCTCAGCTCACGGGTGTGTCCAAAGCTCTTCTGTACCCCTTCCCCATGACTTGCAGAGGCAGAGCATGTTACTATTTATTGATAGGGTGCTACAGGATGCATAGCACTACAGAAAAAAGAGCACATACCAGCTGCGTACCCCAATCTAAGTTGGACAGTACTAAGATACTTAATTATGGCAGTCCTCTGACACTAAAGACACTTTTCAGAAAGTTGTTTTTTATTTAAACTTTCTAGCTTTGCTCTGATACTGAAGAAGAGAGGGTTACAAAATGCCAAGGCAAGTGCACCACAAAAATCCCACAAAAGCTCATGTGATAAATAAATTTGTTAGTCTTTAAAAGTGCCACTAAACTACTTGTTTCTTTTGCTGAGCTAGACTAACACAGCTTCCCCTTTTGGAACCAAAATCTCAATAAGTCACTAGACCATCACCTGCCTGCTAATAGACAAATGAGTGCTAACCAGACCAGCTATATACCAAATCTAATATTTTATAGTCAAACTGAATATCTAAAACGTTAACCAGGGCAAAGAGACACTGATACTTTGTATCAATTTTACTATTCTGCCCTGCCATGATGCTATCAATGTTTCTATGTACTACACCATTCACAAATATTAAAAGAGTTGACTGCATGTAGAGACTAGTGGCCATTTAGTTTGAGTTCAACGCAGACTGTTACAAAGAAGGCAAGCACACAGTGGGTGCTCATTGACAAAGATTTTAATTTTGGTTTTTCTTGCTTGTTCTCAATCTAAAATCAATTATTCATACTCAGGTATCTAACTGAAATGTGGCATGGCGAAACATAAGGATAACTGATAAAATAGCTTTAAAATATACCCATTTATTACAAATATTTTGCTCTATACTATAACAATTACTACAGTGTCTTGATCATGTGAAGTAACAGTCCTTTCTGTTAACGTCCACTATTGCAAAGAGCAGGCTTTGTGAAGACTGAAGTTCAGATCATGAAGGGAAAATATTTATCCAGATTCTATTGGAAAGTGCATAATACATAACTCTTCAACATTTTCATAGACAACTGTATTTTTAGTATCAGTGCTTGATAACTAATAAAAACAATGAATCTACCTTCATCTGGAGGCACAGTGTCACCAGCCCTGAGGTGCTCAAGTGGGCCAGCATGCCCAGCATGCAAACACTCCTTAAAGAGAGATGCCTCCCTTAGCTTGGGCATGGGTGCTGAATGAATGATGGGTGTACGCCAAAGGACATCCTCTATGGTGAACGGGCATTTGGAAAAAGACCTAAAGAATACCTAGAATTGTGTTTCAAGGATGTGTATAAGCAAGATCTCAAAGAAATGGACAATGGATATGGATAACTGGGAAGATCACTCTCAGGACCACAGCCTTTGGAAACAAGAACTCAATAAAGGTCTGCAAAGCTAATAGAGGAAGCAAAAGTCCAGCTTAGCAGAGGAGAAAAGAGATTGCAGAAGGCAGAGCCCAAAAGGTAGAAACACGACTTTCAAAATATGATAAATGATGCAGATATTGTCTCTCTCTCCACAGTCTTCTCAGCCGCAGCCTCCACAAAGCCAACTAAGTAAACTTTTTACCTCTCAGGAGTGCATATCCATGGTCTCCTGAGACTGAAAGATGCCTACTATTACCTACACTTGATAATTGATTTTGTGAGTTCTGCTGCTTTGGTTTTGTATTTTAAAAAGCATGTTAAACTAAAAGGAAGTCTTTTTTATATGTTTATTAGGGAATAATATGCTGTGGAATGTCATAGGTATTTATTTACCTTCAAAATAGGAGTCACAGAACAGAGTCATGTAGAAATAAAAAAGAAAAGCTTTCCTTTGAAGTAATTAGGTCCTGATACTCAAAGTTATCTAGATGCCTAGTTCCCATGGGAAGTTATGGCCCTTAGTGCTTTGGGAAGTAGTCCCAAGTTGTCAAAAGTAAGGTATGGTCCTGACACTGAGCATCAGCTCCTACCATTGATTTACATCAGAGCAGTAGGTGATCAGCATCTTTGCAGAACAGGTCCACAGATGCTAGAATCCCCACAGAAAGCAACAGAATAGAAGTGCTTGCACCACTAAATGTACAAATAGATGTTGTCCAGCCCCCTTCCTCACAATTCTGCCGCCCTGTTATAGGACTTTTGGGGGTTTTTTTAAAGGTAACAATTATAGTTAGATGAGGCTTAGTTTTATGGCACACTAGTATAAAGAAGACGTTTTACTTGTCATGAAGCAAGGTGACTGAGGTCATCATTTACAGCTCTGATATTTTAGCAGCAGGTTTTAGGGTTTGCCAGCAATCAAGCTCATACATCCCTAATCAGTCTGGTTTGTAAAAAGGAAGTTCGAGTTTTGATAAATTGTCACACAACTCTAGAAAGGCAGTTGTGATTGTTTTCCTTTCAGAGCAGAAACCCAAAGGTTTTTTTACATAGTCATGTGAAACACAGTAAAGGGATGGAAGAATGATCTCTGAGTTATAGTCATGACAAAAATCCTAATGGAGAGAGATTTCTTGCCATGCTGAGGATACACCATTATTTATAGCCAGTTTAGAAAATATCTTTTTTTCTTAACTGTTGTTGAAATTTAAAGAGGCTGGGATTTATTTGTTATTGTTTTGAAGTTGTTTCTCCCCACCCTCTCTTTTTGGATGTTAAGTATTTTTCCATCAAAAATGTGGTTTTTTCCACATTACAGAATAAAGAATGGTTTGTTTTCATTTTCAAGGGAAGAGCTGGTATGTCTTCAATTTTAACATAACTATACAGGCCTGGTATTGGACTTTCTTTTCTGTACAAACACTGATGGCATTTGCAAGCTGAGAAACCTTTCTATAAATAAGAAGCAATAGTTTACTAAGTATGTTTATCCACAGGAGATGGCCAGGGAGCAGGGAGTCAACTGGGCCTTGGCCTTGGCCTGTCCACTTTTCTGCCTAGGGTGGCAGATTTCTGCGAGGAGTGCCACAGAATGGTCTATGTGTGTGTACAAGTGTAGCATTTTAATGTGCAACACACTGTCATGTGCAGGTACTGCTGCTGCAAGCTATCTACTGTATGCTGATGTAGTTTTGAAACTGGACTACATCACCTCTTTTGTTCATGTGAGTAGGGTTTATTTAGGGAAGTGAGGGTGCCACACCTTCAAGCGCTCTCCATACATGTCCCTAAGGTCAATCTGTAGTGACACAGAAGAAAGCCCTGTGGTGTAGAAGCAGAAACTCCAGTTCTCTGAGTGCCTCTTTAGCTATGTATGGAAGGAGCAGAAGCCCTGTTTTCTTCCAGTGGGAGAGGAGAGGAATAGGAAATGGTCCTGCATGGTTTTATTTTTTTCCAGGGGAAAGTGGGAGACCACCCCCACACACACTTTAAATGGTGCGCTGCTGCCCCTGAAGTTAGTCTGGATTTACACTGCTGTAACCTACTTACACATACCTAGTGTTTTCCTTCATACAAAATCAAACCAATAGTCAGACTATCTCTAAAGAGATTTATGAGTGGAGTACTTACTCACTGTTCAAACTAAAGGAGGGAAACTAAAGGCAGGTGTTTCACAGCTTCTGCAGGAGTATCTTGCCCATCTCTGGACATAGCTAAGCCATGCTTTTAGGGATGATGAATTTTATCCAAAGCCCTTAATGAAACTTCTGAAGAACAAATATTTTGCCTTGGAACCATAACACTTTGTACAAAATGGAATGTGTTTAAATTCTCAAGGGAAAAAAACCCAGGACCCCAGTGCAGGTGCTTTACCCTCTTCCCCCTTTAAGTTACTCCATTTCAATAGAATTCAGTAGCTGAAAATACAGAAACTTGAGTTGTCCCTATTATATGGGACTTTTATGTATTCTTGATCACTACCATTTAGATTAACAGTGCCTTCTTTTTTTCCTTCCTGGGTGATAAGATTGGAAGAGGATGTTTGATGACTGTCCCTTCCTTCAGCGAAGTCAATAGCAAAATTCCCATAAACTTCAACAAAAGCAGGGCAGGATGCCAGGGCACCTCTGTTGTTTAGTGTCTAATGCTCTTTGCATCATGCATAATAGGCAGGAACCACATGACAGTGGTGAGACCCCAAAAACAGTATTTACTAAATACACACGACTTGCAAGGCCTAACTACATATGCGTGCAGTTGCTCTGATTGGATTCTAGCAGCATCTTAAACATAAAACAGTGAATGCCAGTAAAGGACTCTCCTCCTCTCCATGGATACCAGGCTATTCCTAAACACGACACTGATGATTTGCACTTTTTATCTAAAAGAGAGACTGAACAAACAGGCATATTCCTCCAGCAAGGGAAGAGTTGACGCTGCTTGTTCTTTTTTGTATAATTAGGATGAGTTCTCTGTGTCTTATCAGAGCTCTGGTATCTGTTACTCCTTTCAGAGAGCTCATCCAGCTGGCCTCGGGATTTCATAGTTCAGCCAAGAGAGTGGTTGTTTGGGTAGAAGGAGGGATCATCCCAATAGTCTGAATAAATTACACACATTTATCAGTCCCCTCGAGTTCACCACACAGGTCCTCACCTTTTATGGAAGACCCAACAACAGTGATATAATAGCATGCCATACTGCATCTGTTCATAGGGAGGCTGGGGTGTAATTTATGTCTCTATACTTGTTGTATGTTGCAATCTTTTTTCCAATGAGAAAATTCAGTGAAACTGGGTGTGTGTAACTTGACTGTACTAGTGAATGCAGAATTCAGTATTCGTCAGAAAAGGGTAAAATATGTACTACTGCCAATTATCAACAGCATAAACAACATCACTCCCCCCCCACCCACACACACACACAACATAGGTTCTAATTATTCTTTCACCTTGTTTATATGATTTAACTTTCTGACAGGGCATATAAACGCAATACCTGGTGCCACCCAGTAGCACAGCACAAGTTTTAGCTACAGAATATCAAACATATTTGTAACTTACAGTACAAAGATGATACATACAAATAGATATGGTTATCATACTTAGCAAATTATAAACTTTCTATCGGTACCTGACATGGCATATCTTGTAAGAATGATTACAATTTTGTCATATTGGTATTAAATATTATTATAAATGGTCACCCCTAATCAAGACAGCACCACAATCCCTTCCAAGATTTAGGGGAAATGAAAAGAAAGGGAAAGGAGAAGAAAAGAAACAAACAACCCATTCCAAAACAGCCTCTCTCTTTCAGAAGGGCTTTGGTTAAGTTGCCGTCTAACATAATGTCCTTGGGTCAACGTCAATCACCACCGAATATCTTGGGAATTGTTTATAGCCCAGCTCACCTCTCTCTCAGAATGCTTGACTTGTCAGTAGACATGGGAGTAGGCTCTGCCCTCTGTCAGGCCTCTCCCAAGGAGCTGGAGAGACTAGAGATCCATACACCTTTCTGACCTACCTCTAACTGAGCTGGGCTTTTCCCCTTTAGAACTCTTCCTCCAGCCCTGATATGCCTTACAAATGTGGTTTGGTGGAGCAATTTGATCCCAGAGCAACTTCTTAATTGCTTCTTGGCTGCCCATGTGCCATGAGCTTGTGTTTGAAATGTATAAGTCACATGGCAGAAACTATAAAACGCAGCTTCACCATCTCCATTTTGTCTTCATTCTTGCTTCCTGCCTCTGGATCAACTATTCTACATTCAAAGTTGTGAAACAAGGACCAAGATCCATCCAAGTACTGGATGTACTCCAGAGGAACTGTACAAGCCAGCAAACTCTGCAAATTCTGCTAAGACTGTGATATATGTGGACTTTAACGTCATTTGTATGTATCTGATTGCTTGACCATTTACATCTCTCTTCTTATTTGTTTCTTTTCTTTTCTAATAAACCTTTAGTTTTAGTTACTAAAGGATTGGCTGGCAGTGTGATCTTTTGATCTGGTAATGTAGTTGACCCTTTGGTGAATCAAGAGAACATTTTGGTAAAGGGAATAGAGTTTTTAAATAACTTATCTCTTTACTGGACGTAGCTGCTGATTGGGAGCCAGAGACTGAAATGCAATTAGGGGAGCTTTGTGTTTCTTTTTGGAGCTTCTTGATAACCAGTGTGGGGAATCAGGAGCTTTATTGTGACTGGTGAATTTAATTTCAGTGTTAGCCACCAGTTTTGGGAGAATCTACTCTCCTTTTTTTAGTTTGCCATGACCTTGGCATTTTCAGCTGGGCTACCCTAGGCACAGATGGGTCACAACGATAAACTCCAGAGCAACTCAGCTTTTGTCATCTGAATTGGGATCTCTAGTTGACTGAGGACATCACACTTCAAAGGTGTGTTACAGAGGGACTAGGCCCTTGACACTTTTTTAATACTTTTTTCCAACTATGCTATTCATTTTAGGCCAAATCCTATACAAGGTGAACATGTGCAAACATGCAGAAGCACACTGAATCTGAACCTTGATTAAGGATTCACAATCAGGTTTAGCTCAGAGAAATGTGAATTTGTTCAAATCCATACATTTTCATGGCCTCAGGGCCTGCAAATCCACATAAGCTGATTCTGATGCAAAGTTGACAAACCTGTTCCAGATTCATTTTGGAAGGCATATAACCCTCCATTTTCTTATATGCCAACTAAGGCATATAACCCTCCATTTTCTTCACCTTGATAAATGAAATTTTCATGTGTCTCCTGCACTCTGAAATAAGACTGAAATCTTAAATCGGTTATAATTATAGTCAGCTCAGCGTAGTCATCCTTTACTAACTCTACTTGACGTTTTCCACAAATTATTTCCCTGGCTTGCCCCATCCCTACTTTATTTCCTTTAAGATCAAATTGCTCTATGAAGGTGCCCCGTGTAACCCACGAGGAAAATGAATGAAAGAGGGTCACTTAAAATGGCCCATCAAAACTTGAAAGCAGGAAGCCATGTGTTAAGTTTAAATTCTGATGGCTTCTCTTTAGAATAATATTTCTTATCTCTGAAAGAGACATTCCTACTGCCAAAGGTTGCTAATGTCTAGTGAAATGTAACTGAGGAAAATAAAAAGGGCAAGACTGCCTGGAAGATTACTGAGGGAGCAGGCGCCAGGGCCAGATTAATGCAAGAGCTATAATGGATGAAGCCTCAGGCCCTGGCCTGAAGGGGGACCCCAGGCTCCAGCTCCTAAGACCTCTGCGATATTCTCCACCACCACCACCACGCTTAGCCACCACAGTGCTGGTGGGGCTGGGGGGTGTGAGGAGGGACCTTGCCGGAGCTGGGGCCGGGGCCTTGGGCCAAAGGCCAGGCTCTGCACTCTCATCCCACCCCTGTGCTGGCTGATCCACTCCCAGGGTGGGGTGGACCGGCACATGTTCGTTCTGCTCCAAGGGCGGGGCAGGCTGGCGTGCAGTGTGGCCTAGCGGCCTTCCAGGCCCTGGAGGGCTTCACCGGAGACCACACCATGCACCAGCCAGCCCTGCCCCTGGGGGCAGACCAGCCGGACAAGGGTCAGGAGGGAGCACCAGCCCTGAGGCCTCTTAATCCAGCCCTGGCAGCTGCAAATGCAGTTGTCAGTTGTGGACAATCAAGATGAGAAAACAGTTACTGTATGACACAACCATCAGTTACTGGATCAGAAAAGAAAACAGCCTTCTCCAGAGATGTATATTTTATGTGTGTAATTTACTGCTATGCTGATATAAATGACCTAACACAGAAGAGGGCAACTAAAGAGAATAAGCCATTGCTCAGAAATTCCAACCAACGTTTGGAATGAATAATAGGAGAGAGACCCTGGACCATTTCACTTTCAAAAAAGCAACTGCATTTGGAGGAGGAAGTGGGAAGGTTCTGTTTGGAAATCTCTTGAAACATTCTAGCAGTACAGAAGTAAACAAGGAAGGGATAGAAAAAAAGACACGAAGACATCAGGAAATTCAACAATCATAGTTTCATGTGGATTGGAAATGAACATATCTCCCTGCAGTGAGTTGGGATTGATATAATTAATCCCTAAACAACCCTACTACATGAGTGTCTAGTAGTCTGTCTAGTCTGAAGATTAGACTCCCATAAAGGCTCAACTAAATACCCATACCCTAGAGACTGGTTAAGTATAAATTAGTCTTCTCAGGAGGGACGTGCTCTTCATGAAATTGCATTTCCAGGAAGTAGCAGTGCAACAGGAGCAAATTGTTACCTACCCACTTAGCAGGCTGTCATCTTCAGAACATCCTGAATTCTATTTTTGGGATAAGCAAATATCAAAGCATATAAATATTAAAATATTGTTAATGTAATATAATAATGATGTCTTTTCTTACAACACCATTGTCCCATTCTGACACCAATGTTGCATTTCTGACAACTGGTAACAAGCGTCTGGGATCTTGCAGATTGGCTTTCCAGTAGAGAAGGAATCAGTGACATGAGTCAACTTGTTTTATTACACATATTCACCAGCCCTGGAAGAAATATGGGCAGACAGCACATAGGCAAACCCCTCTTCAGGAGTACCAATACAACACCATTGCTCAGGGAGCAAATCTGCTTCCAGAACTGAGTCCCCTTAGATACCAAGTCAAAAAGTAAACTTCCCTTCTGCTTGCACAAATCCTTCTGTCTAGAAATGGCATCTCCACAAAAATGTAGATAACCCAAATTCTAACAATAACATAGCATGTCTTCCCAAGACTGAGCATTTACTTGCATGTTAGGAAAAAGTGGGATAGTACGTGTAATAGCACTCCTTGCTGATGACTGTCATAACAACAACAAAAACCGACAATTCATTAGATGCTCTAGAAACATTTAATAAACTCAACATTTAAGACAAGATGCAACCAGTGAATGTAACAAAAATGGGGAAAGGAAGACAAAGGTCACAGTGATAGCTCCCTATGGCTATGCTGAGTAGCTCTTTGTACAATTAGCTGTTTTTGAGTAATTTTGGGTTTTGTTCTGTTAGTGATAAGATATAAATAATCACTGTAGGCCACCAGCCTAGCCCTTACCGACAGAACAAAACTGCATGAAGACAGAGATCTATGGGCAACTTGTGTATTGGGCATAAAAGTGTGGCCCTGAATTCACAAGGAAATAACATTATCATAACAATTTATATATGAAACTTTGTGAGGTATCGTCTCATACATACTTTGGAACCATATCTCTGAATATGTTCAATATGCAGTTAATTTTTCTGAATTATTTATGAGTTACATTAAAATGTCTTGAATTCAAAGGTGTGAGCACTGTTTGGTGGACTGTTGTGAGTTCAGGATGTTAAAGTTCACAAATCATACATGAAGCATCTGATGCCTAGTTCAGTCTGAGGGAAACAGCAGGATAACGGGCTTGTCACATACATGCTGAGTAGTTAGAAACATGATCACATGAGGTTAGGGTAGTCCTCATAACTGATGTTAAGGTTATATCTTGCTTCTGATGAGTTTCAGCTGGTTTTGGTCTGAAAATATTCAGCATGTGTCTTTAAGTTCCATAAAATGTTACATGTATAACATACACAAAATTTTGGAATAATTTTACCTAGACAGTCTAAGAAGCCTAACAATTCACCACAGGCCCTTTGGCTACCTTCCTACCACATTCATTACATTGGAAAATAGGACAGAAGCCCAAAAATTCACAGATTTTTAAGGCCAGAAGGGACAATTATGATCACAGAGTCTGATTTTCTGTACAACACGGGCCATAGGACCTCACCCAGAAATGTCTGCAACAAGCCTATAATTCCTTCTTCAGCTAGAGCAAATCTTCTAGAAAGACTATACAATCTTGAATTAAAGACTGAGTGATGGCATTGTGGTCACCCTATTTTAAAAAAGATATAATTGGAAAAGGTACAGAGAAGGGCAACAACAATGATTAAAAGGTGTGGAATAGCTTCTTTCCATTTTTTCAACATCCTTTTTGAAGTGTGAACACCAGAACTGTATTCTAGTACTGGTCTTACTAATATGGTATACAGGGGTAATACCACCTTTCTACTCTTACTTGATATCCTTGTATTTAAACCCTGGGCGTTGCTGGCACTAGACACACGGGGCATGAGTCCCGAGTCCCAGCACCAATGCCCAGAGTCTGGCTAGGGAATTGGGGCTGGGCCGCAGGCAATGGCAGGGTCCTGCCGCGACTCTGGCCAAGGACCCAGGGCCAGGCTGTCGGTCGGCAGCAGCAAGATCCGGCCTTGATCCCAACTGGGACCCCAGGCTGGTTCGGGCCCTGGGGCCTGATCGGGGTCAGGGTGGGGTTGGTGTGGTGGGGGTGAGACACCAGGCCCTAGCCCCCAATCTTTTTTCATGGCAGTGACGCCCCTGATTTAATCATCCAAGAATCACATTCACTAACTTAGCAAAAGCATTCTCCTGGGGACTCATGTACCCTCAAGTATTTTTCAGAGTCACTGCTTCCCAGGGTAAAGTCTGTAAATTCTTTGTTCTTAGAAGTGTGACCTTATGCTGATTTACACACACATTGCTCAAAAAGCCCACCCTTCAAGCAATCCACAGTGATCTACATAACTAACCTATCCCCATCATTTGCTATTCTATTGAATTTGTATCATCTGCAAATTTTATCAGTAATGATTTTACATTTTTCTCCAGTTTATTGATAGCATTTGGCAGAGAACAGATCCCTGAAGGAACCCACTAGAAGCACTCACCATAGGACATTAATTCTCCATTAGCAATTATTATGTTCTGTCTGTTTGAACAGCTTTTAATCCATTCTTAATAAGGCACATTAATTTTTGTATAGTGCTAATTTTTATTCCAAAAAACGTATCAGAGTAGGTCAAATGTCTCACTGTCTTTGTTCTCTACACAACATTAATATGAGGAAACCACATGGATACAGCTGAGTTCTCAGTTCTCTGTGTTTTCTAACTATATACTAATATACAAGGCTTAGTTCTATATACACACGTTTGATTTGTTAGGCTCTACAGCAGGGGTATCAAACTCATTTGCTAAGGCAGGCCACATTTGACGTAGGTGTACTTCAAGTGGGCCATACATACCATAAATTGAAATACCACGGCACTTTCATGGCATTGCAGAGTGCTGCATATGCAAAACTGCACTCCATGGCTGCGTCTACACTTGTAAATTAAGTCGACTTAAGCTTGCTTAAGTCGACTTAATTTACTCTGCATCGACACTACACTTTCCTTAAGTCGACGTAAGCAGCTGCTTACGTCGACCTAAGGAAAAATTAAGTCGACTTGGTTAAACATCCTTTTAAGTCAACTTTCTAAAGTCGACTTAAGCCAGTGTAGACGTGGAGTACCCCTAAATTGACTCTAAGTTGACTTAGGGGCCTCCAGGGCTTCCCCACTGCCCTCCCTGCCAGGGTGGCTGGCACAGGGAGAGCCTAGCATGCCTCCCCACAGGGCAGGGCAGAGCCCTGCCCACCCTGCCCCTATGCCCTGCCAGGGTCCCTGTCCCTCTTTGCCCCATTGTACCCAGGTACAATGGGGCAAAGGCTGAGCCTCCTGGTACTTGGCAAGGGGTACCCCCCCTGCCACCGTGGACGAGTCCCAGGTCTACCTAGCCCCTACAAGTCGACCTAGGTGTCCAATGTGGACGCTCTAGGTCGACGTTGTTGGGTCCCCTCAAAGTCGACTTAAAATGTAAGTGTGGACATGCTAAGTCGACTTAACAAAGTTGCCTTAAAGTCGACCTTGTTAAGTCGATTTAGCTAAGTCGACCTAAATTAACAAGTGTAGACATAGCCTCTGTTAGGGGGAGAGAGTGCTCCTGCAGAGCGCAGTCATGGGCCAGATGGAAGAGGAAGCGGCCCGCAGGCCACATGTTTGACACCCCTCTCTACAGGCTTGTGCAACAGAAGACAGGGAGATCGACTAGGTGGCTCCCAAACTATTTAATGGGCTATTATCCAATTCCTATACACTACCCTTACAAGCAGCACAGGGGGTCTAGGTGCCACAGCAATAATAATAATAATAATTAATAATAAATAAAGCAATACAGTTATCTTTATCAAAGTTGTAATTACAGGAAGAATTATATCAAATTTGACAAGACCTATTTTCCATAAAACTACATTGATTGACATTAATTATGCTACCAACCCTAAATTCTTTACTTGACTGTGTAGCAGCTTTTCCATTATTTTGCTTGGGATCAATATCTTGCTATAGTTATCAGCCTATAGGTCACCTTGTTCACCTTTTTAAATTTTTGGCACAATATTAGCTTTTTTCCAGTCCTCTGGAACTTCCCCAGTGTTCCAAGATTTGTTAAAAATCAACATCAGTGACTAAAAGAGCTCTTTGGCCTATTCTTTTAATTCTCTTGAATGCTGTTTTTGAAAGTATAACTTTAATAGTAACTATTTAACAACCTCCCTTGTTGCTGATGGAATAGAAAGCATTTCCTTAACACAATATGATATGATTTCATCATCCTGCTTCTTTCCAAACAAAAACCAGAAATATTTATTGAATGCTGCTATCTTTTTTGCAGTATGACTGATAATTTTATGTAGTTTTAGGTTGTGAACACTGTGTTAATTAGGAGTGCTGTTTCAAAAATATTCTTTTCAGATATAAAAGGTGAATTTATTTATACACAAGAAATCGTGGGTAGAGATTGTTTTATTCTATCTATTTTATTCTATATAAAGTTGGCCAAAATCATCTAGCTATGATTTAACTAGTCCTCTTCATTGCATACAGAGCAACATTTGCCTGCACTGTTCCATTTTCATATGTTTTTCAATTATAGTGAAAATATTTGATTCCTTGAGGTCAATGAACATACTTTATTTCCATTAAGGCTCCAGAGCATACAAATAAGTAATACAGTATGTACACTGAGAGTTTACTGTATTATTGTAATCCCATATGTTAGACTTGATTCTGAGAGTTATTGCTGGAAGGATAACATACAACAAAATCATTACCACAAGTTTCATTTACTGGGTCAAAGAAGAACTTCCTCTAAGAATTCAGGAGGAATAAGCAAAATAAAGTCTGTTGTCATCTAACCATGTGTGGCAGGCTGTTTCTGCCAGGAACATACCTATAGAAAGTAAGTTCCCTCTTATAAATAATGACCAGGTAAAACGATACTGTTAACATTCAGCAGAGTTGGTTAGATTTTTATTTTTTAACACACAAGATTTTGAGTCTTAGTCAAAAACATTGGCTGAAAACCAAAAGACTGTTGAAAAATTAAATGAAATATTTTGGTTTGTTCAATCAAATACAAATATTTTATTTACTTCAGTAATAAACTTTCCACCTGTGCTGCTTCATGTGAGTGGCAGTTCAATTGTCTCACGTCCCCACTCTTCTTATTAGTCAGGCTACATGCACGTACTACATTTTCCGTGAAGCACATAGTTTCACCCCTTGCTGACTGAGGGTCCCAAGGCTGTGATGCATCATGGAAATGTAGTGGCCAAAGGGCCCAGCCTTGAGGAAAAAGGGAGCATATGAGGCACCTGAACTACAGTTCACATGGCGCACCACAATAGCTCAAGAGGATATGATTTCATGTTGCACAAAGCCAAAAGGAAACATTTTGATATGGGAATCTTGAAACATTTCTTTCTGATTGAAAATGTCAGAATGAAATGTTTTGACATTTCTGAATTTAAAAACTTTTCAGATTTTGGGTGTAAATTTAAAATTTTGTGCAAAAAGTAAACACTTCTCATCAAAATGTTTTGTTTAATCAAAAATCTCATTTTCCATGGAAAAAGAGATACAATGGAAATTTTTTTGACCAGTCCTACCACTGAATTTATAGTTTCTAAGACCCCATCTACACTTGTGTTAAAATTGGTTTTGCTGAAAAAGTTTTAAATGCTGTTGAAAACCACTTCAGCTTAAAGTAGTTCATTGTGGCTTAGCTAGTCGGTGTGGAATAATGGCTTGGTCCCATCAATAGTGGTTAGCTCAACCACATTAAAATTATGTTAGCCTGAAGTGGTTTAAACTTACAGTTATGTTTCATCTTGTTCTGGAAATACACTTCATGGCCCAGTATAGATGATGGTGCAATTACAAACCCACAGCTTTGCCCCAGTACATCCCAGTCAAAAATTGATGTTTAAAATGCATTATCCACCTTGGTCATTTGAGCGTGTCAAAAGCTGTTCACAAATAAACACCACTGGCATGCAGATATGATGACTAACCTTGAAGATATTAATTATTTTTCTAAAACCTTAGATATGCTTCAAAGTTTACTTCGGTCCAAATTTTGGATGATTTTTATTGAATAATATTCTGAACAGGTTTTCAAGTGTCCCTAATTCTTGGTCCTCAAAATTGCATTCTGTAATTTGTCTCAGGCATTGTTTAAACTGTATGTTTTCCACTGGTCTAATTACACTCTGGTAGCTGCACCAGCACAATCTCCTAGAGTGGAAACACTGGAACAGAAAAAGCAGGTTAAACTGCATGGCCACATGTCACAGTTTACACCAATGAAGGGAATCTGTACTAGGGGCTTGTACCTGTAACCCTACAGTGGTGAAAATGAAGTCAGTTTAGAAAAGGACTAGGTACACCCTTTTTATAGTAATGCTGTGCATATTTCTGCAAACTCCACGTCCTTTTGTGGTGAGATGGAATCTTTCCTGTTACCAGTGTATTATATTTTAATGCATTTTTTGGTCTTGCCATGGGCTGTAATGTGAAAATTTTGTTCCCAATCCAATTAATCAACTACTTGCAGTAAATTTTTAAAAGCTTCATGGAAAAAACACCCACATTAATAAAGTATATAATTCTCAGATGGCATTTATTACGTGTTATCAAGTTCAAAGTTCAGATTATTAGACGTGGTTATAGAAAGCATTGGGCTGGGACTGAAGTTCTGAGCCATAAATAGTTAATCAATCCCAGATACCTCCAAAGTGTAAGTGCAGGTGACCTGTTTGACATGCACAAGGAATTACTGAAAATGATAGCTGCTTATGGCTGGACTATCATATCTCGCTAGTATTCACAGCAAAAAGGAGAGGAAAGCACACATAAAATAAATAGGCATGAAAAAATAAACATTTTTTTTTGGAACAGCACTATTTGCTAACTGTACATTAGACTTTCACTCCAAAAGTATTCCCCATCTGTCCTAACTCAAGCCACAAGCATATCTGATATGTTTGATAAGTGGGAGAGTCAGCAATTGTCAGACATCTGTATTAATTTTGTATATAACATTGTTGTTTCAAATCCCCCAAAATCAACTACATATTTGAAAATAACCTATATTAAAACTAGGAATACTCCATTTAATTTCTATCAATGGTGGGAAACACTGTTTGATACACTGACATAAAATCTGAGTTTGCTGACATAACCAAGCTTTGAAGAGGAGCCCCCATGTTAGAACAATTCTTCTGACTCCCAAACACTGAGACCTGACAATGAAAGTGGGAAACAGACCCTATGCCTCAAGAAAATAATACAGAGAATAACAAGAAGCCAGGGATGTTCAGGAGAAGGCAATAAGGTTTGTAGGTCTGTAAGTGATTGTAAAGAGCATGGGGGAATCCTGGAATAGTAAAGTTGGTTATCCAAATTTCTGGATACCTATCCACACTGAACATCCAAATTCTAGAAGTTCACCCATTGCAAATGCAAATTGTACCAATATGGCTTGAGCATACAGGCAGGACAAAGATGCTGCAGACAAAACAGTGAATTATACTTGGATTCAGATAAACTAAACTGTCTGAAAAGCAAAAATTGATTAACTCTTAGACTGAAACCCACTTTGAAAAGGTATTTTAATGTTTTTGAGGGTTTGTTAATTGGTATGACTCTGTCCAGAGTTTGGTGGGAAGGAAGTAAAATTACTATCCATAAGATACAGACTTATGGGGGAGTCAGCCCTTGTTGCAAGGATTTCAGAAGAACTTTGCCATGGTGGGAATGGAACTTAGATCACTTCTTGCTGATGCCTCCTACTAACATGGAGGAAACCACATCAAAATCAAAAGCAGTACTACTCCATAAATAAATAATAGATTAAAATATTTTAATAGATACTGAAAGAGCTATTAGTGTCACTCCAGCAGGGCATTGAGCTGCTACAATTTTGGGACTTTTCGAAGACCAGTGAGCAATCTTGCAGAATTAAACTGTGAGGCAGCAGGGACGCTCCAGAACTGGCTCAAGGAAGGAAAGGCCTGCATGTAAGGAGGCTTTTACTTGAGAGAACACACCAGCCCTCTAGGCTTCAAAGGGGGAAAAGGAGTCTCTGGGGATCCAGCCTGGGGAAGGTGAAGCCTGAGTAAAGACCCAAGAAGGGTGCACAGTAGTTGCCATTATGGGGTAAGGATGTGGATATAGCTGCAGAGGCCAAAGGCTGTCCTCCATCTTGGAAAGCAGGAATCAGGGCTGCAGGCAACACCAGATTTAGTTGCTGTTTCAGAGTTAATAAAACTAACTTTGGCTATGTCTACACTGGCAAGTTAGCTCGAAATGAGGAAGCTTAATTCGAATTACTGTAAGCCTTGGCCACACTAGTCTTTCATTAGTTCGAATTAAGGGCTTCCTTAATTCAAACTAATAAATTCGATTATACCTTTCGAACTAACCCTTAGTTCGAATTAAGTCAATGTGGCCATGTTAGTTCGAACTAACTGCTTAGTTTGAACTAACCGGCACATTGAGCTCAATGCAACTGACTAATTCATACTAAGCAAGTGCCATGCACTTCAAATGAACTA
Source organism: Pelusios castaneus (assembly GCA_007922175.1). Lineage (NCBI taxonomy): Eukaryota > Metazoa > Chordata > Testudines > Pelomedusidae > Pelusios > Pelusios castaneus. The sequence continues at coordinate 9,122,672 of ML685776.1, forward strand.
AAATTAGTTCGAATTAGTTAGTTTGAATTAACTAATTCGAACTAACTTTGGTAAGTGCAGTCATAGCCATAGATATTAAAAACAAGTTCTGTAGTAAAGAGAGCAACACAGGAAGAATGGAACAGGGAAAGAAAGTAAAAGGAGCATACCAAGGACATTGTTGGGGAAGTTAGTTAACCAGATGTATCTCTGGGGCTGAGGTAGGGCTAAGAAAGGCATGGTGGTCCAAGGAGGCAAGCCTCAGCCCTGGAACTTAGCGGGGACCACCTCAGCAACCCAGACTGCAGAAGACAGAGCTCTTTATGCAATCATTAGAATCATGAATTGTGTTATGTGCTAATAATGTTCTCTGTTGTTGTTTAATGTGGACCATTTTTATCTAAACACTCATTCTCAAACATGTGTCTAAGTTTGTCCTGGCCAGCCTGGAAGTACTGAAAAGTTCCTTGTTCGTTTTGTGACTGCTACATGTGAGTTTCATTTCTGCACAATCCCACAGTGTCTTAGATGATGTCCTAGTTGGAATGTCTACATTGCTTTGCCGCCAGAGTTCATGGTGTGGTGATCACAGCTACCAAGTCTAATTTCAGTGCCCTTAAAATAGGTTTGCATAAATTATTCAACAAACGGTTACAAGTAACAAAGACACATGTATGCTAACCTAATCATGGATGATTCATAAAGAATTAAAAAAAAGGTTGAATTCTTCCATTTACTTATTCTTATTTAATCATTTGACTCAGTCAATTAGGGAGTCACGTGCCTCAAGTAGACTTTCTGAGACACGTGAAAACAGCAAAAGACCGGCTGCTGTTTCAAGACAAGCTGCTTTATTCTTTTGTGTGGGCATGTGTGTGTTTAAACGCTGGATATAAGAAGCTATTTATTTTGTGTTTGATCATGGTGAGCGTAGTCTTGTCCATTCCTGCCCACGAGCAGCAGTGGGCTGGTTATGTCCCTAAAGCTGTTTTTTTATCTGCTGAGACAGACCTGATGTTGTGTGTATCATGGTCAGAGACTTGACCAAAATGATTCTGCATAGTACTGGGAAGCCGTAGACAGATCAGGGACCTGCTGAGGCAAGGAGGAGCCGTCCATAACTTCTGAAAGGCTGCTTTAGTCAGTGGTATAAACCAAACTTTCTGTTTTATCAGTTGCATATACATAGTGTGTATATTGCCAGCTATACCGCTACTGAGTATTAAGCATGTCAGTATTCAGAGACACATGACTAGGTTTGACCCATCTGTAACTTATAACACCGTTCTAAATTAGCCTTGTTTTATTTAAAGGCTGATATTCAGTGCTCTTTAGAGTGCACAGATGCCCACTAACCATAATCAGAGTAAGGTCAAAACCCAAGTGAAAACTTCAAAAATGAAGGAGCTCCATTATATTGTTCAGCAAGCAGTTTTGGAGTGTGAAAGGACAAGTTTTCTTCTAAATAAGCAGAACTCACGCATGTCAAAAATAGTTATCACGCACTGCATTCATCACCTGTCTAAAGAGTATAAGTACCATAGTAGTCATTTTTCTTGTCTGTATCTGTCTGGACAGTCAAAGATTACTACTGTCTATCCTCTAAATTCTTCAGCCCTGTTAGATTAAGAGAAGTAAGCAGTCAGCCCATCACCATAACATTCTGCTCCGAAATGGTGGGCAATGACTATTAACTTCTTATTAACATAAATTATCCAGTTCAGCTTTCATCTATTGTACATGGCACTTCTTAGGTTAGATTATGTTCTTCAAATGAATAAACTGGAAATTTTGTTTCACTGCTGCATTTTAGCTTTTTTAAAAGGTCTTAAAACAATGAGAGCTACTTATGCAAAAGTTAGAGAATTCGTGTGCTTTAGATGAAATAATGGTTGTGTATGAAACACTGGAAATTCAATTTCTTCCCCCCAGAGCCCACTGTTCTATCACAGATGACAGCAGAATGTCCAAATAGGCTCACCTCTGTTTTACATATTGTAATAGACTGTTCAAAGATTAATAAAGTCTTTAGTATTTAATACTTGTATGACACTAGAGTAGCCAATCAGGAGTGGGGTCCCATTGCACTAGGTGATAGATAAATACATTAGGTCTGTCAATTAATTGCAGTTAATGCATGTGATTAACACAAAACTCAAAAACAAAACAATGCAAAACTTTAGAGCCTACAAATCCACTCAGTCCTACTTCTTGTCCAGTCAACTGCTAAGACGAACAAGTTAGTTTACATTTCCAGGTGATAATGCTATCTACCAGATGTTTACACGACATTGTTGTATCCAGGATTGCAAAGTATTTACATGCCAGATATGCTAAACATTCGTCTGCCCCCTTCAGGCTTTGACTTGTAGGCAATGAAGTTTTACATTGTTTTATTTTTGAGTGCAGATATGTAAAATTTAAAAAATCATTCTACATTTATAAGTTGCACTTTCAGAATAAAGAGTGTGTACTACAATACTTGTAGAAGCTGAACAGAAATACTATTTCTTTTGTTAATATTTGTAACAAATATTTGTAATAAAAATAGTAATATGAAGTGAGCACTGTACACTTTGTATTCTGTGCAGTAATTGAAATCAATATTTGAAAATGTAGAATAAAATTCACAATATTTATAATACATTTATATTGGCATTCTATTATTATTTTACATTGCAATTAAAACTGAGTAATCACGACTATTTTTATAATCTCACAATGAATTGTGATTTTTAAAAATTGCTTGGCAGCCCAAAACTACGTACAAAAACATGGTCCCTGCTGTGAGACATTTACAATTTAAGATGACAGGCAAAATACAAAGGGCAGAAGAAGTGATGTATGCAATCAAAAATATACAATTTTAATATACATTTGCAACAATAAGAAAAGAATTTATTTTAACTAGATAAAGTAAGTGCCAACTAACCTATCTGTTCCTGAAGCTATCATTAATTGATTGATTTTCTGTGGTCACTGTAGCAGAGGCTGGTCTTGAGAAGAGATCTGAATTAAGATTAGTAGTGTAATGAAACAGTACCAAGGGCATTCTATGCCTAAAGGTCAGGGTGGACAAAGGTACAGAGAAGTTTGTGTAAGAAGCTGACAGACAAGTTCACAAGGCAAATGTTAATGGGGCAAATTAGGCCGGGAAATGACACAGTAAGAGACAAGAATGAACAAGTAGTTAAGTTATGTAGGGCCTTGAGCAGAGCAATTTGTGACTCCCAGACCATTACTCATTCAATGTACGAGATCAGGGCGTGCCCAGTAAAAGCACCCACGTGAATTCTTAAGAAATGCAAAAAAGCGTATTTCATATGCTTCAAGGTGGAAAACTTTCATTTTCGAAACATTCATAATCAGATCTTAATGAGACTATACACAAGTCAAGGGCTGGTTTTTCCACCAAAAATAATTTCAAGTGAATATTTTGCACAACTCTGACTGACATGCACATTTTGCATTTTGAACCCTTAAAATTCATACCACATAATTTACTGATGAAAGAGTTAACACAAAACTTGTTTCTTTCTTAATGCCATTTGAAGAAAATGTTAATCCTTTAATTATACAGTATGTTCAACTGACAAAATGGCTTTCTTGTTGTTGAAAAGTACTTTGTTATGTGAAGGCTCTTGACAAATCTTTACCATGGGGGAAACGGATAGATTTTGCTATTGAGACAATTTTATATAACATATTGTGGAAATATAATCCTTTTTAAAAGAACTAGTATGAAGCTACAGTCATTACCAACCAAGTCATGCCAACTGCCTATCTGATTTAGCTGAATTGCAAAGACTAATTCTAATCAACCTTTACTGCCACAGCTTCCAAGTGGAATTTTCAAAGTAATTTGTAGAGAATTTAACTTCTTGTCTCTCATGGATTGCTTGGAAAATGAACCTCGATAGTACTGGGATACTAGAGTTACATTATGGCCCTGATTCAGGAAAGCAGTTCTATTAAGGATACCACTGAATTATGTGTTTAAGTCTCATTGAAGTACATAAGCACATGCTTAAGTGCTGTACTGAATTGGGTCTATGTGAGCTATTTTTAAAAAAACACATTACTCTTCACTAGAGCTACTTGAAATTGGTGACAGCTAATTGGTTCAGGAAGTGAGAAATTTTTCACTAACTTGTTTTGCATGACTTACATTTCCCAAATTTTGATTTTTCACCACATTTCAGGAAACTAATAATTATTTGAAACAGAACATTCTAAATTCCCAAAAGTCAAAAAAGATTTGGCATAAAAATATCCCACTGATGAAATATGAAGAAGGAAGCAAATCATACAGAAAATACATACTCAACTCTCAAGAGTTTTCTGAGTCTTTATTAATAGAGCTTACATGCACCCTGAGATCGCTGAATGAAAGAGACTGAAGAACATAGGTTACATTGACTCTGATGTAATTCCATTGATATAAGTGTGGAATTTCACCTGCTTACACAAGGACTCAACTGGACCATACAACTGCAAGTATTATTAATAAGTTCCAGAGGGGTAGTCTTGTTAGTCTTATACAGTAAAAACAATGAAAGCCCTGTGACATCTTAAAGACTACAAAATTTCTTTGGGCATAAGCTTTCGCAGGCTGCAACCCACTTCGTCAGATGCATGAAGTGGAAACTAGAATAAGGAGGTATATATACACTTGCAAGGGTGAAAAACATTACAATGGGGAGGACAAGTGCTAACAGAGTCAATTCAGTTAGGGTAGATGAGGCCCATTCACAACAGTTGATTAGAAGGTGAGCACGTATGAACAGGGACAATTACTTTTTGTAATGAGATAACCATTCCAAGTCCCTATTCAGACCCACTCTGATTGTATCCAGTTTGCAGATGAGTTTCCAGTTCTGTAGTTTCACACTGATGTCTGTTTTTGAAGTTCTTTTGTTGTCAGACCTTGAATGGCAAACCAGTCCTCGCTTACAGACAGCCCCCCGACCTGAAGCAAATTCTCACCAGCAACCGTACACCACACAACAAGAACACTAACCCAGGAACCTATTCCTGCAACAAACCCCATTGCCAGTTCTGCCCGCACATTGACTCCAGTGACATCATCACTGGTCCTAACCACATCAGCCACACCATCAGGAGCTCATTCACCTGCACAGCTACTAATGTGATATATGACATCATGTGCTAGCAATGCTCCTCTGCCATGTACATTGGACAAACCAGACTATGCAAAAGAATGAATAAATAGACACAAATTAGATATAAAAAATGGTAGCATCCATAAACCAGTAGGAGAGCACTTCGAACTCCCTGGAACCTCTGTAGCAGACTTAAAAGTTGCCATACTTCAACAAAAGAACTTCAAAAACAGACTTCAGTTTACACAATAAGACTGGAATTGAATACTTCTGAAAATCTGACACTGCTCTGGGTGCTGCACACTTCATGTAAATATTCCCTGAAAAATCGTGAAGTAAATATTTTCACCTTGTAGGTACTACAGAAGTTACATCAAGGGAGACACCACTGAACAAAAATATGTACTAGAGGAATAAACACTGGTGCACGTCTTGGAGTTTATTAACATAACAAGTAGGCTTTATTCCCTTGTAAATGCTGTGATCCAGTTTTCATTTAATCAGATTGGGACTGATGACAGGGAACTAATCTAAAACCCACTAAATCAATGAAAAATGACCACTGATTTAATTCATCTTTGGCTCAAGTCCTTACATAGAATTGCAATACTAAGTAGTCACTGTTTAAAGAAATTTTGAAAAAGGTTAGATTTAAAGCTAATTATACAGATGAGATGAGATCTTAGGGGCATCAATGTCCTGGCTGAGAGGACAGATGAAGATCTACAGGACAATTTAATCCTGTAGGCTATAAACGGTCAATAGACTACAAGGGGCATTTTAAAATAATTATGACTAGGACAAAAATAATATTTCAGATTCCATGCATCTTTTTGCTTTCAAGAATTAATGATTTTCTTATTAATAATCTATAATTTCAGTTTCTAGGATGAAAGATACTTATATGCAATGGATGGAAAGTCTTTTGGAAATCTTATGAGATCACAAATGAAGGTCCAGTGGGATAGATGGAGTAGAATTAAACCATTTACAAGAATAATTCACAGTGAATCACTTAGCAATATTTTCTGTTGGCAATATTGGGTTTGATCCAAAGCCAGTTGCAGTAAATGGGTGTCTTTCCATTGATTTCAGTGGGCTATGGATCAGACCCATTGGAGGAATCATTGTCTTCATGTGAAGCCCACTCACTAATTCTGAATCCTGCATGTTGGGTAATCAGATCAGACCTTTCCCATCACAGAATCTCACTAAATCTTATTCAAGAATGTCCTCCAACTGTGCAAGCTTTATTATCCACTTAGTCTTAAAATCCCAGATCCGTGGGCAGCAGCACAGACATGTAAACCACATCATATTTTTCTTGAGACTAATCAGTTTTGTGAAAAATAATGAAGACATCCACAATGTGCATGAACAGATAATGTTATAAGTCTACCAGCTCTCATTATATGTTCTAACTGGTGGAAAATTGATTAGAAATTTGCATTGACTTCACCTTCTATTGTCTAATATTATTACATAAGGATGGTTGTTTTTCACACTAATTAGCTAAGAGATTAGGACATTAATCCTCTGTAAATGAAATGCTCCTATGTGATGTGATAGAAAAAGGAGTCTGAAACTTGCTTGATGACATTTGGCTTGACCTCAGCTTTGTTATGTTCCATATAGACTAACACATATTTAATTACAGCCCAAAGCATTTGTGCTTTAACTTTGCTGTTAATCCCTGCTAACTGTTCCTACAAGTTTTATGTACATATTACTCAGAATACTAGCAATGTCAGTGGAGGGGAATACTAATTTTATACCCCACTGATATGTTTCATGTAGCATTACAACACTCACTTCTTGACTAATTTCAGTAGTGGTTACGTTACAGCAGGGCCGTCCTTTGGGGGGGCCACTGCGGACCCCCCACGGCCACGCTTCCCCCTGCTCCCCTCTGCCTTCAGCAGCAACCTGAAAGCAGCAGGGCGGGCCAGGAGTACTTCCCCTGGCTCCTGGGCCAGCCCTGCTCCCCGCCCCCAGGGCGGAGCAGGCAGGCCCAGGGGCAGGGCAGGTGCGTGGGTCCTGGCCTCTGGGCTGGCCTGCTGCAGCCTGCCCAACACCCCTCGTCGCGGCCGGGCAGGGTCCCTGGCCGTGGCCAGGGCTGGCTCCAGCCACGGCAGCGGCCTCGGTTCCCCGGATGGGGCGCTGGCAGCAGCAGCCTGGGGTCCTGGCTGCTGCAGTGGCAGCCTTGGCCAGGGTTGGCTCCCCACTGCCTGGGGCCGGGGTCACGGCCTTGGCTCCCCTCTGCTCGGGGCCATGGCTGTCCAGGGCCAGGATTGCAGCCTTGGCTCCCCGCTGCCCGGCGGGCGGCCTCAGCTTCCCGGCCCACGGCTGCGGCTCCCCACCACCTGGCGGGCCGCTGCGGCTTCCAAGGCTGGCTCCCAGGGGGGCAACCAGGGTCCCTGGGGGGCAGAACAGGCTGGCCAGCCACACTCCCCACCAGCATGGGGGGTTAGGGCCCCACCTAGGCCAATTGGCCCTGGGCCCCACTCCCCCCTAGGGATGGCCCTGCGTTAGAGTATGGAGCAACCTGCAAGTATTGCTGGCATTTGGTTTCACAGTGTGAATGTGTATACCCATTTCTCAGTGGACATTGAACTTTGCACTGAATTGGATCTGAATTGGTTACATGCATGGAGCACATATATTGATACCATGTTAGCTGAGCCTTAAAGGTAAAATTTATTGATAATAATGTAAATAGTCTCCATCTTGTGACTCCATGGTACATGCCCACTTCTTGAATACTGCATGCAGATCTGGTCACCTCATCTCAAAAAAGATACATTAGAATTGGAAAAGGCAACAAAAATGATAGGGTATGGAAAAGCTTCTATAAGAGGAGAAGTTGATAAGATTGGGGCTTTTCAACTTGGAAAAGAGATGACTAAGAGAGAATATGATAAAGGTCTATAAAGTCATGACTGGTGTGGAAAAAGTAAATAAGGAAGTGTTATTTCCTCCTTGTAATGCAAGAACTAGGGGTGACAAAATAAATTAATAGGCAGCAGGTTTAAAATGAACAAAAGGAAGTATTTCTTCACCGAATTCACAGTCAACCTGTGGAACTCCATGCCAGAGGACATTGTGAAGGCCCAGACAATAACAGACTTCAAAAAAGAACTAGATAAATTTCTTAGAAGATGGTCCATCAATGACTGTTAGCCAGGAAGGGCAGGGATTATTGTTTGCCAGAAGGTGGAAATGGGTAACAGAGAATGAGTCACTTGATGATTACCTGTTCTGTTCACTCCCTCTGAAGCACATGGGATTGGCCATTGTCAGAGGACAGGATATGCTAGATGGACCATTTTCCTGACCCAGTATGGCCGGTCTTATGACGTGGATTCCCAAGTTATAACTTAAGGTTTTATGTGGCGCTCATTGTACCTGCCTGTTACAATATGTGATAGATTACTCTTTGAAAACTTCTGAACTTCTTTTTAGCTAGTAGGCAAAACATGTCATGGATTATATTATCATGGCAAAAGGGAACAAAATAGCCTAGTGGTTAATCTTAGCATGAAGCTTCATGCTTGTGATGTATAGCAAATAAGGCATGTGGTCTCAGACTCACATTTTTGGTGTACAACAGCTCTATACAATGTAAATGTGTTTTAGAATCATTATTGGCCATACTGGCACTTATCTATCTTCAGTTGTTGAAGGACTGGATAAGGAGGACTCCAATGAACAGGATATTACTGAACAACCTCATCGGTTCCAGAGGGGTAGCCGCGTCAGTCTAGGTCAGCAAACCAAACAAGGAGTCTGGTGACACTTTTAAAGACTAACCAATTTATTTATCACATGAGCTTTCATGGGAGAAAATCCCACTTCGTAAGTTCCCTATCTTCAAAGCATCTGACGAAGTGGGATTTTCTCCCACAAAAACTCATGCAATAAATAAATTGGTTAGTCTTTAAAAGTGCCACAGGACTCCTTGTTTGTTTTGCTGACCTCATCAGTAAGACAGATTTCAAATATCTCCAATACCAAAATGCTAAGGAATGGATTTTCTGCCACCTAGTGGAATCAAACAAGGGTTTTCCTTTACTATAGACTATTCACAGCTCCCCATTTTTATTTTTCTCTTTTAAAAGCATGTTAGTCCTCTATATACAGAGATCTCCTCTACCACCACGGGTGACAGGATTATTGCCAGATTCCTCACACAAAAGCCTTTCTAAATCAAACAGCTCAACTATGTGTACAAAGTGCAGAGCTGTAACTTTCCAGTTACCAGAGAATTCCTAACCTCAGCTACAGTGCGAGGAATCAAACCATAAATCCAAGATAATTAAGTTTACAAGAAATAGCCTGCCTGTGAAAAAAAAATTAAACAGTGCGTACAAGGCTTGTATAGAAATTCTCTCATGCTTAACGATGAATTAGAGTGCAACCAAAGAGGCCTGCAAAATAAACTTACTTCAGTGAATGATAACTAACAAATGTTAACTTTAAGCCAAGTGCACCTGCTCTTCTCCTGTGCAGAGTCAATCAAAGTTGACTTTGCACAAAGGTACAAAGGTGGCAGATATCACAAAGCACTTAGGCAGACTTCTGGAAAGTGTTGAAGAAGAGCCTGTGGTTGTGGTTGATATCAGCGATGTAAAGAGACATAGGAGGGAGGTCCTGGAATATAGATTTATTAAGTAGAAGGTTTAGACCCAGGGCCTTAGTGGTAGCTTCCTCTGAAAGGTTTCTGGTTCCACGGGAGGGTCCAGTTAGGCAGTGGAAACGTCAGGTGTGTTTGAGAAGAGTATGCAAAGAAGAGGTGTTTAAGTCTATTAGGCCCAATTTGGGGAAGGCCCACGGGACCTAATAGACTTATCTGCCTTATCTAATTGACCTTTTCTGACACTGTTTAGAAGGGATAGATTCCACTTTAACTGAAACAGAACCATATAACTGTTGTGAATTAAATAAGTTTCTTGGGGAGTATTTAAACTGAGAACAGGGGGAAAGCTGGCTGGACCTACTAAAGGAATGCAGAAGTCAAAGAGACACATCTGTTACAGACAGTAATAAAACAGTATTTGTATATACAGTAAAGGGTGCGTTGCAAAGTACAACCAAATTAGATCAGGGGAAGGAAAAAAAACTCAAGATAAATTCTGCAAGATCAACAGGATGTCAGATTAAGGAGTGAAAATGTCCATGTGCAAGAAGCTTAAAAGCAAAAAATAGGTGAACTAGTTTGCCTTCTGATGGAGGAGGACCTTAATATAATTGCCATTGTAGAAACATGGAGGAATGAGAGAAAAAAATGTTCTTCTTGAATCCCTGGTACAGGAAAGACAGCTTAGGCTGAAAAGATGGGGAAAATGTGCTATATCTAAAAGATGCTATAGAATCTAGCAAGATGAAAATTTGATTGGAAATGCCTACACATTTTAATCACTATCTATATATATAAATCCTAAATATAAAAAGGTAAATATAAGTAGGGTTACACTGCTGGGCTATGGATCGAGGAAAGGAAATTGAGCACACAATATTGAGAGAGATCAAAGAGGCAACAAATTCTAACAAACTAATAGTAATCAAGGACTTCAACTACCCACATATAAACTAGACAAATGGCACAACAAGACAAAGTTAGAAAAGCAATTTCTTGACATTCTAAGTGATTGCTTTTTGAAACAGCTTGTTCAAGAGCACAAAAAGGAGCTGCTATTCTTGACTTACTATTCAGTAATAAACAGGAGCTCATTCAAGAAGTGACAGTAGCTGAGCCATTAAGTAGTAGTGATGACAATATATTTAACATCAAAGAGATAGGGTATGCAAAAATGAAATAATAAGATGAAATTTTACAAAGGAAGACTTCATAAATTGAAAGTGTTAGTCAAAAAGGCCCTAACTTTAAAAGTAAAGCAAGTAAAATCCTGACTGGGCATGAAAGTTACTTAATAATAATAGAATCTCAGAAGACCTGTGTATTACTGAACAATAAGGGAGTCAGGAAGGCAAGGAGTTAACCTGATATAGCTAGATGGCAAAGACAACAGACTAGCTGAGGCAGAAATCCTTTGGAATTGGAAATCTGACCATACTGTAACCATTAACAAGAGCATAAGTTACAGCAGGCAATAAGTAAATGGGAAATTAGAAGGGTCAAAATGGATTTTAATGAGCAAATAATTAAAGGTGTAAACATAATCTTTAAAGGTGTAAAGATAATCTCCAAAGGATTCTCTATGTACACCAAAACCAGGAAACCTGAGAAAGAACTAGTGGGTTTACTGGATCACCAGGGCTTAAAGGGAGCAATTAAAGGTGATAAGGACATTACTGAGACGCAAAATGATTTCTCCCAGTCAATCTTCACTGTGAAGAATATTGAAGAGCTACCTACCCTGTACTTGCTTTCCTCTCTGGTAATAAAGATGAAGTATGCCGCGATTGAGGTGTCAGAGAAAGTAGTATGGAAGCAAACTGCTAATTCAAAAAAGCAGTAAGTCACCACTCCCAGATGGTACAGCCAAGAGTTCTGAAAGAACTCAAATTAAAAAAACAACTGAGCTCTTAACAAAAATATGCCGTCTCATTAAAAACAACTAGTGTTCATGGGGATTGGAGGGTTATAACTGTTGTATCTATCTATAAAAAAGACTCTAATGATGATCTGAAAAATTATAACCACTACGTTGTACATCGTGTCTGGAAAATTGTTTGAAACGTTCATTGAAAAATAGAGTAAGAAGACATTTGGAAAAGCATATTTGATAATCTAGCCAGCATGGATCAGGCAAAGGAAAATTGGTTTACTAATCTCTTGGAAATTCTTTGAATGCGTCACTGAAGCAGTGAATAAAGAAGAACCGGTTCATAGAATTTATTTAGACTTTAAATGAGGCTTGTAGAGAAGCTAAAGGCTTGTCTATATGAACATTTAGTGTGCAGCAAGTGGGGATGTGAATCTATCCAATGCTAACAGCACGGCTACAGGTCCCTGCAGGCATTACACCTATGCAGAGAAGGAGCGGGGCTATATAACTGCCTCTGAGTGCTGATGGGAGCAAGTTTAGGAACAGCAGCTGCTGGTCTTTTTCATCGAGCATAGTCTATACTATGTATATCTGCAGGAGGCAGTGGCACTCTTAACACACCTCCTTTCTCTGTCCACCCCTGGGTGCAGATAAGAGTAGACTAGGGGCTGCTGTAACATGCATTCTTTGATGATGGTCTCCAGGACATCTTGAGCCAGCTGGGAGCTACTGGATGAAATATCCTCTGATCACTCCTCCTTCACCTCTCTGTGCCTGAGGCATGTCCCTTACACCAGGTATCTGTGGAGTGAGTGGCATAAAAGCTGGCTAAGGATTTTCCTCACAGCAGGACAAGCCTATATCAATGTCTGTATCAATGTATATTTGTTGTAAGTTTCCTCTATTTTAAAAGGTATCGAGCAAATCAGAAAAGGTCTGGTAATTCCATTCAGATGAGCCCCAAACTGTTCTGGTGCCATTCTTTATTCTGCAATACTTTTGCAGCAGTTCAGACAAACTCTGGGGAGTGCAGCATTATGACAACCTCACAAACTATTTGGAAGTCTTTAGAACTAAATCTCAGTGTTCAAACCTGTTCTTCCTGCCATTTAAACCCTCTTGTCCAATGGTGATGCTGTTTTAAAAAGAAAACAGGTTTTTCTACCTAAAGGAAGGAATAAAAGAATTCCCAATAGCTTGACTGGCACAAATGGAAGCCTATGTACATTCTATGGACTTAAATTTTTTAATTAAACTCTTTTCCTCTCCACCCACTCTTTACTTCTCTCTTTACAGTCTCAGTTTTCATTTTGCATTCTGCCTCCTCTCTGCTCCATCACTCACGGTTTTTTTCCAATGGATTTTGTCTTCTCAGCCCCTCTCTGCTCCTCCGGTCCCACCCCACCCCACTCCAGTTTCTTCAAAGCAAAATGTGATCTAATATTTAAGGAGGTCTAAACTAATTTAAGGCGGTCTAAACTAATTGTGTATTTAAAACCCTGCATACTGGTGCTAGAATACACCTTTGAACTATATGCTACAGAACAGTTCTAAGATTTGAGTTGGGGTGAAAAGTTCCACCATAACAGATCTTTCGTTCCGTCTGTGTATGGAATAACATTGCTGTAAATCTTTGTCTTTCCCACAAGTTTTATTAAAGAATTTAAACATCTGAAAAGCTGGCTATGTGAAAAGAAAAGACGAACATTTTTACTTTGCATAATATACTGTATATATGTTCAAAGAAAATATATTCTTAACCTCGTATGCAGCAAATTAATCTGCAATTACTGAGTTTTACTCCAACTTTTACTGTCTATAATCCACTCCTTGTACTTATTTTTTCCTTTTTGGAGAAATACATTCTCTTTGCTACCCATGGATGACAAATTCAGACGTTAAATTATTTTCTTTTTGAACAAATTTCACCTAAATCCCCAACATAACTGTTTTTTATTATGTAGAAGGAATCTGGATTATACTGTCTGAGCAGGAAATGTTTCCATCACCAAGACCTTTTTCTTTTTATAAAGTCTGGGATAGTAATAAATTGACAATTGATAAAATATCCTCATCTAACTGTCTGTTCTTGAATCCACTAAGCATTCCGGCACACACATCATTCAACAGTTCATTATTACCAAATTATTCCACTCCAGCCTCTGCCCCATCACTTTTCACCAGACAATGTTCCATTTCTTTTCATTTTTTTAAAAAAAATTGGCATCCTCTGTCTCTCACCTTATTTTCTGGCTTAGTTTCTCCTCAGCTAAATTTCTACCCATGCTGTTTATCTTCACAATCCCTCTCTCAATTCTTTCTCCTCTTTTCAGGTGAGATCCACACTAATAAATTGTCCTCACTCCAAAACAGGACTTGACATTTTCCAGAGGGGTAGCCATGTTAGTCTAGTTCAGCAAAACAAACAAGGAGTCTTATGGCAATTTTTAAGGATAGCAAATTTATTTATTGCATGAGCTTTTGTAGGTGTAATCCCAATTCCTCAGGTGCATGAAATGGAAGCTGTAGCATGTCAGGTGAATAAAAAAATACAGAGAAGGGTAAGTCACAACAAGGTCAGTTCAGTCTTTTTCAACAAGCCAAACAAGTTGTTTTGATTCAGATAGTGTGGAACAACAGATAAGATGGTGAGAATGTTAAAAGAGGGGAAAATCACCTTTGGTAATGCGTAAACCAGCCCAAATCTCTATTCAGACCTAATGTAATGGTGCCAAATTTGCATATGAGTGCCAACTCTGCAGTTTCACATTGGCATCTTGTTTTAAAGTGTTTCTGTTGAAGTAATTGACCCTATTACAGTAGAAGCTCAGCTTATATGAAGTCCTCCTGCACCAATATGTCTGCACTCTCTGGATCTGATTCTCATTTACACTGCCAGAAGCAGTGTAACTGCCTAATGTAACTGAGAATCAGGCCCTTTGTGTTCACTAATTATGCTACTGTCCCCTCTCCTATCTGCATGGGCATCATACACCTTGTCAGAATTTCTCAGCAGTTCTGCAGCTGAGCTAATGCCCGTTCTGCCATCTGATCGAGGAAAAGGTGGGTGGGGGCTGGAGAGGCAATGCCTTCAAACACCTCATTGTAGCGACAGGTCTGGCCCTATCTATATAGGCACTCACAGCATTGCAATCACTAGTGCAACAGCCCCATTGCTTGAAGTTGCTGTATTGTGTTCTAATTCTAATTCAAGGTCTGAATGCTCATTGGTTTCTTCTTTTATGTCTCCCCAAAGTTGTTCTGGAAGAGTAATCTCCTCTCTGGTAGCTTGCCACGGAGTCCAGACTTTTGCTTTGCAACTTTCAAAGAAGTTATTAGCTACCACTATCCCACTCCCACACAAAATCCTAAAACGTCAAAGGAACAAAAAGGTACAAACTGTAAGGGGCTTCTCACATTGTCACTCCAAGCATGCAACTCCCATACATATCTTGGATTGGAAAGCTCTCTGAAAATCTCCTTTTCACATTTTGCACCATTCTCTGTGTGTGGCTTTTTTTCATGGCTAACACTAAAGAAGAGCCCATTTGTGTTGGATGAGACTAATGCCGTCTGAATATTTTGGAAGCTTTTATATTTGAAGTCAGCCAAACGATCACTATTTGTCTTCCCCCACATATTATTAGGAACGAGCAAATGATGCAGTTGCCACTGTAATGCCGCCAGACTGGCACCACGGCCTTCTTAGACTACCATCGACTGAAGAACCCACCAGTAGCAACAAGAAAGCATAACTCATGTTTGTGTCTTAGAACGAATTGAGGCAGACAGTTCTGACAACCTCGGCAAAATTTCCTTGAAGCTATCGGTATATTTATTTGCAGAATTAGAAATACACTCCTTCCTGGCATAAGGAGAAGAAGCTCTGTCTGAAGTCAAAGCTATTAGAACCTGCCAACCTCTGGTATTTTTTTCAATACATAATATTTTTCTATCACACTCACAGTAATGCTAGCAAATGATTCAATATGATTTTTTTCTTTTTTATTTTTCTTTCCTTCTTTTATTTTTAATACTTTTTCTCCTTCATATAATCTGGTTAGTTTCATTGTGGGCTGATGGGTTATTGTTAGGGGGTTTAAGGTATATTGAAAATATTTGTTCTTTGTATCTTTTCTGGGCCAGAATCTCCAGTATATTCCAGTTAGGCAAGGCAGCACAGCCAAAAACCTGCCTTGGATTACAACAGCTTTACATCAACAGAACATGGCAGAATGTACTGTTGAATCAGGCCCTCCAAGTCCATGATTCAGGAGAGCATCTGTATTCAGCAAAGCATTTAAGTATGTGCTCCCTGTTAAGCACATGCGTAACTCCCATTGACTTCAAGGAGATTTATATACATGCTTATATTTAAGCTAGTGCTTAAGTGCTTGCCTGAATAGGGATAGATTCGGGCACACAAACAAGTTCTTTCTTGAATCAGGATCAAAGTTTGTCAAGGCCACACAGCTATTTGTGCTACCGAAATGGTAATATTGAAAAATATGACTTATCCACAGAGCAATAACCTTCTTGCATTGTTTCCCCCCCGCCCCCATTTTCTTTCCACTTGGCTAATAAAAGTTGGAAATATATATATATTTTCACCCAAGATTTTGTTGCATATGACTCGCTTGGTTTTTCTTTTTCTTTCTTTATGAATACAGTTGAGGTGCTTCTAGATAGGGTATTTTAAGTAACTGGAAAATGGAAACCATTTAGCAAAGTTTCTCCCAGGAGCTCAGAGACTGGAACTTGATTTTTTAAATGGCTTTAAAAGGAGAATTTCTAGATATTAATCATACTGACATTTGTTTCTAGCAGGGAGCTTTAATAGCCCATAAGGTTCCAATTTGTCTTTAAAAAATTCTTCAAGGATCACACAGCTAGGTGATTTGGAACTAGTGATGTCTACTCAATAAAATTAGTTTTCCAGGAGAATGCTTTAGATAAGTTGGCCAACTAAAAAAGGTGTAGGAGAAAAAGATTTTCAACTTGGTTTCTTAGTTACTGCTCTGTGCAATACCAACAAAATATAAACCTCAAACTGGTGCCACTAGTGAATGGGGCTTGAAGGGGTTTAATAGCATACTTTGGATGGCTTTCTTCACAAACTTTTGCTGCAGTCTGCAAAAACTGTGACCCAGACTCTCAGCTGCTATAAACAGGCATAGCTCCAGTGACACTAATGAAGCTAAACCATTCACTCCAAATGACGCTCTTACCTTGTATATCAAAAAGATGAAATTCAAGTTTTGAGTTTGAACTCAAAAGTTCCAAAACAATGAATGAGGGATAGGGAATTTTAGCAAAGAAGCTGGAGATTACTAAAAGAGGAATCCCTTAAAAGGATAGGTATCCTCCCTGCAGATTGAACTCTGCTTCTCAACCCTACCCATATGGTGCATCTACACTTGTAAATTAAGTCGATTTAAGCGGGCTTAAGTTGACTTAATTTACTCTGCGTCTACACTTGAGTTTTCTTAATTCGACATAAGCAGTTCCTTAAGTCAAATTAAGGAAAAATTAGTTCGAATTAGTAAAACCTCATTTTACTTTGAACTAAGCCTTAATTCCAACTAGTTAGTTCGAATTAAGTCAATGTGGCCGTATTAGTTCAAACTAACTGCTTAGTTCGAACTAACCGGAACATTGAGCTTAATGCAACTGACTAATTCGAACTAAGCAAGTGCCCTGCATTGCACTTGCTTAGTTCGAACTAGCAGTCCAGTGGGGCCATGCTAGTTCGAATTAAGTTAATTCGAACTAACTAAAATTAGTTCGAATTAGTTAGTTCAAATTAACTAATTCGAACTAACTTTGGTAAGTGTAGACATAGCCACAGAATGGAGGGAGTGGCACCTTGATCTCTCACCTAGAATCCTGATGGTGTCCCTCTGCTGGAGTTAACAGAGTCAGGGCTCTGTAGATGATTAAGTTTGGGTGTGGAGTATAAGCAGAGGACTGGCTGCTCCCTGCAGCACTATCATATGTAAGACCAATTGACTTCTACAGAGCCACTCCCAATGCAGAAGAGTGTGAGAGGAGAGCCAGATCCAAAGATATCTTTTTTCTTTAAAACAAGACTGTATGACCTTAAGGAAATACTGATGAGCAAACTGTTGACATGAATTATGAAACTTGGCTTACAAACCAGGTATGTTACATATTTGATTTGAAAAGAAAAATGAACACTCCAGGTGCTTCTCTCTCATTCATTGCAGCAAGGAGCTTAGGTAAGCAAAGAAGAGTACCAAGAACCTTTCAGAATTGTTCCCAGAAATGCAGATAACAAGGTGAACCTGCCAACATAACTTCTCTGCCCAAGTACCTGATACTTTTTATTGTTTTCTTTGTACAAAATTATGCTTCTAAGTCATTTTTACATTTCCATTTGAGTATTGATCATTTACTGTTGCCCATGGAAAGATTTCCATTGACTTCACTGAATCAAGCCCTTAAAGAGAGACCAGCAAAGAAGAATTCAGGGGAAGGAAGTAGGAAATGATCTTAGAATTTTTCTTTTTCCTGCAGCTTTGAATCAAAACAATGCTAAACTTAACTTCAAGAACAGCGGTTTTTTTCTATTTGCAAAATAAAAACAAACCAAAATTGGGTCAACAGCAGAGCTAAAGCCTGGGATAAAGCAGTACTGTTTGTAACAAAGCTAATGGAAAAACTGACTCTGAGGAGCATCATTTACACCGTATCTGAGGCCTTGTACACACGATCAGATTATCGCGCATTAAAGCTCATTACCGCGCGATAGCAACAACGG
>ML685776.1:9141463-9309485 GCA_007922175.1 Pelusios castaneus
TGCGGCCACGCGATCCCCCGGCTGGGGCGGCAATCAGCTGAAGCCTCTGCTTTAAAGCGGCGGCTCCAGCTGACTGCCGGAGCCCGGCAGCTGGGGTTCGGATGACAGCGGGGGCTGGCAATGCAGCCCCCCCTGCCACCGGAAGCCCTGCAGCTGGGCTAGGGGGCTGGCTGTGGGCAGTGCATGGTGGGACAGGTGCCCACCATGCACTGCTCTTCTTTCGTAAAGGAGCATTCCAAGGGTGAATGCTCCTTTGCGAAACAAAGTGCACGTGTGCATGCGAAAAAGCGCTATATTTATAGCGCTTTACTTGTCCCGCAATAACTTATTGCGGGACAAGTATGCTCGTGTGTACATAGCCTGATTCAAAGAACTCAACCCAAGAGGATACAAAATGACATTCTTGCACATCTTATGTAGATGGCCTTTATGAAAAACAAAGGAAGGTGGGGCTTGGATTAGGGCTGGGAAAGCAAGGGGGGTGTTATAAGAGTAAAATAAAAAATAACTTGGGGACAGGAAGAGAGGGGCTGTGGCCCATCCATATGAATCTGTCCCACGTATCTGTTTAGCAATATGATACAAGTAGAAAATTAACTGAAAAATCAAAAATGGAAAATTTCCATCTGGAACTTTCATCTGAAAACTGAACATTTTTATCTGGAAATGTCTCTGTGGTGCCTCAAAGGAGGTGTAATTGAGGTGTTATTTCCTCATTCTCCTCTGTGGAATGACTTCCTCTGCTGGCCACATTTCCTAGGATGGACCACTTCTTGCTGATCTGCCAACATTCATCACTGAAGTCCCTGGCTGTTATGTAGCATGGGAGAGAGAGAGCTTGGGTCACAGAGCTAAGCAGTGCTTTTGGGCACCTGAACAATGACTACCATAGATGGCAGCATTTCTGAGTCAAAACTTTTCAGTTTCCAGCTAAAAACTTTTCAGCTGTTCAGTTTTTGACAGGTCAAAAAATTCTGTGTGGACACCATCAAAACATGTCTGATGTAACTATTATGCACTGGTTACAAAGATATTATTGTATTTATAACATGAACAGAGCTTCGGAGTTTAGCTTGAAAGTAAACTCCCTGAATTTCACCTGCACATAAGGAGATCAAACAATAACACCAGCTGAAACCTAAGAGGATGCTAAATTAAACCATCCAGAGTAAAGAAGAAGCGTTAATGAGAGAATGGGATCTGGGCATGAGCCTTTAGTGGTGTTTATTAACCAGTTAAATTTATTTTTCTACTGACAATTAAACATTCTAGATCTTCATAAAATAAAAGGGAATGTTCGGTCTAAAAGTTGAAAAATAGCAACCTTGAGTTGTTACTACTTTATAGCATCTAATCTCCTTAACCATCTAGTTAATATTCTTTCACTTGTGAATACAGTAACTTTCAGATTAAACTGGTACATTCAGTGAAAATTTGAGACAGCAACAGGCACTACACTTGTAGCTAATTAAGGGAACCTGGACAGATCCCAGATGTGGAGTATGAAAAGTGATTGCTCTTGTTCTTTCACAGCTGGTAAGTTTGAAAGCATTTCCTTGTTTGTTCACTTTTTCTACCATACCAGGAAAAACTAGCTCCTGAGATGAAGAAAGCTGACTGCCAGGAAGCAAAGCTGCCAATGGCAGTGATTCCCATCAGCTCAAACTGACATATGAACTAGTTAACAGATTGGATGAGTGCCATCCTTTGAGCTAATACTTGCCATTTAACCATAATGCAAAATAGGTATAGAAAATAGTTGTCAAGTATGGAGTGAAATTAGAAACCAACACCTCATTATGACTACAATTGGAATAATCTGTAAAAAGTGGAATTTCTTTTTTGCTGGGGGAAAACAGAGTGACAATTGTTAATTGTTAAGGGCCAAGTTATTCTACTTTTCCTTTTGTACAGTAGCCCCAATGACATTAATGGGGCTTTTTATGGAATAAGGTGATATTCATCATGTGAAAGAGAGCCAGAATAAGACTTAGTAATAAATAATAGTAGGATAGTGTCCACCACATGCTATGGACTTCAATACAAAATCAGGTGCAATAGAAAATCTGCCTTCTAAATGAAAAATACATTTGCTAATCCCTCTTTTAAACGAGACTTGTTGACAAGGAGGTTCAGGATTCTTTGCTGTTTTATCAAGTTATGAATGGAACATTGGTGAGAAACTGCCAACCTCTTAATTCTTTTTTTAAGGAACAGAGATACTTACGCTGATTTTGCAGTGGGAAATGTGCCTGTGTGCTTGACTTTACAAAGCTCAGAAGCCGTGGTTTGGCAGAACAGCAGATTCCCTTCATCTCTTTTTTCGGGTGAACAAATCGTATTGTTAAACGCTAGCAATTCAGCAAAACTGCAGTTTCACACATAACTAAGGAACATTTTAAACAACAAAGTTGACATTTTGTGCTCTTCTCATTGCAAATAAGAATGCTCTTCCCACACATCCTCATGTTTTCTTTTTTTTTTAAAAAAAAACAATCACTTGTTGAATTGATCTTCTCTATTTGTTATAATTATGTTGACAAAAGTTGCAAGATATGCATAGGAAAGTTTTGGGGATGAAGAAGAACAGATGTTCCACTTCCTCTCTGTTTAAGTGAACTTAATTTGGTATTTTCCATTTCTGCTAGTAAAGATAACTACACTGTTCAGATTAATCTGAATGGAGGGGAATTTTCACTCTCTGCTTTTGAAATCCCAATTAAGCAAAGTACTTTAAAGCACATGCCTGACGTTAAGCACCTCCCACTGAAGTCATGTTTAAAGTTAGTCATGTGCTTAAGCATCCTGCTGAATCAGGGCTTAAAAGAGGTGATGTTTTAAGCAGCAGGGCAAAAAATAATCTGTCTGTATTACCATAGCAACTAAGGCTGCATCTACACTGGTAAATTAAGTCGATTTAAGCTTGCTTAAGATTGCTTAAGTCGACTTAATTTACCCTGCGTCTACACTACAGTTTCCTTAAGTCTACACTACACTGCATCTACACTACAGTTTCCTTAAGTCGACTTAAGCAGCTTGCTTAAGTCGACTTATGGAAAATAAAGACGACTTAATGAAAATTAAGTCGACTTTATTAAACCTAGATTTAAGTAGATTTAAGGCTTAATTCGACTTTTTATGCTTCCAGACAGTGTCACACTGATGAGCCATTAAGGACATAAGGAATACAAGCATTGTGTCCTTAATGGCTCATCAGTTTACTCCCTGGGACCATTCTACCTGGAAAATTCCTAAACATTAAGGAGACAATGGTTGGTGACATCCTGTCTGGGGCGTTCCCATAAAATCACACAAGTTAAAGTATAGATAGAACACCGAATTCCTAACTTCTAATCAAAATAGAATTCCTAGACATAAACTATATAATCATTCCCAGCAAATTACTACCTTTCTATTGATACCAAACATTACCTAGTTCCTATGGATTATAGCATTTATGAGATATCCATTGAAAATAATATCATAAATGCTTCCCTAAATCCAGACAGCATCACACACAGGGCTTTGCCCTGCCAGGGTCCCTGTCCCCCTTTGCCCCATTGCACAGAAGGGGTGCCCCCCCATGCCACCCTGGACCTGCCCAAAGTCCCCCTAGCCCCACAAAGTCGACCTAGAGCATCCAGTGTGGACGCTCTAGGTCGACTTTGTAAGTTCCCCTTTAAGTCGACTTTAATTTTAAGTGTAGACACACTAAGTCGACTTAACTAAGTTGACTTTAAGTCGACTTAATTAAGTCGACTTAGTTAAAGTTGACTTAAAAGTGCAAGTGTAGACATAGCCTAAGAGCCTTAGTCATAGTCCAGGACCTTAGTGTACAAATGCAGAACAAAAAGACTGTTCCTGCCCCAAAGAACTTACAATGCAAGTATAAGACAAGAGCCAACAGATGCAGAAAGACAGGGAAGTATAAGGAAACAATGAGATACTACTGGTTAGTCTGACAGGTGTGGGGCTCAGCACACTACCATCTTAACCATGGTCAGCTTTTTGTAGGTATCACAGTAGAGGAGGGTTTTGAAGGAGGATAATGAAGTTTCTTTGGAGATATTAATGGGGAGCTAAGCCCAAAACTGTGAGACACCACAGGAGAAGCACAAGGGCTATGTCTACACTAGAAACACTAAGTCGACTCTGTTAAGTCGCCTTAACAAGGTCAACTTAAGTCGACTTAAGGTCGACCTTGTTAAGTCATCTTAGAGAGTCTACACTAGACTCTTAAGTCAACTGGCTAGGTCCACAGGGAGCCTCCCAGGGACAAGGGGAGCCCAGCACCTGGGGCAAGGGGAATTCTGGCTCCTCCCAGGACAAGGGAGCCATGCACGGCTCCCCAGCCAGGGCTCCAATGGCAAGAGAATCCCCGGCCACCCTGGCTGGGGCTCCAGCGGCGAAGGAAACCCCCACTGCTCCAGGGCTTCACTAAGTCGGCCTAGGGCGTCCACATCGGTTTTAGGTCAACTTAACCAATTGACTTCATGGTTAAGTAGACCTAAAGACCAGTAGTTATTAAGTTGACTTAAGGAAGCCCCTAAGTCGACTTAATGAAAGCCTGGTGTGTACACAGCTTTATTTAGGTCAACTTAAGCATCCTTAAGTCGACCTAACTTGCAAGTGTAGTCGTACCCAAGGTGCTTGTTTGAAATGTTCTAAGGGAAGTGACAGAAGTCCCATGAGTTGGGAAAGTTACAATTAGATAGGACCAGGTATGTAAATATGCTTGGAAGAAAAGAGGATAGCAGATTCCTTTAGGAATAGGTATGTAAATATGCTTGAAAAAGAGAGGATAGCGGGTTCCTTTCATTTCTAATTTCTTTGATTCTGGGACAATAATAAAAATAGGTATGAATTACGCACAGTGGGCATTTGTTAACATTTGGAGCAAAATCATGTTGGATTAAATTTTTATAAGTAAAAGACAGTAATATGTGAACAAACTCTCCACATGCAGCACTATCATTTAGTGTCTCATACCAAATCAAAGTAAGTCAAGGGTGGATAATCAAGGCTTTAGTGGGATTAGCTGCCAAATGTGGCCATAACTGGTACATCCCATGATGCTTCATATATACCCATTGCATCTGACAAACATGCACTGCACAAGAAAATAGGGTCATTAGACCTGTAGTTATTCAATTTACACTCACATACATATGCTATTGTGCTCATGCACACTGGGCCCATTTGCTCTGTTTTTCACTGAAATTTTGGCCCAATCTAAATAGATATTTTTTCGTTTCTTTTTTTACTCCAGTAAAAACATCTGTTCCCATTTCAATATTCCCCAAATACTGCAGTATTGTGCTAATGTGGGAGAAACAGAAAATAAACCAGGCTGTAAAGGGAATACTATATTCTCTTTACATTATTATAACCATACTTGTAAATTGATCATCAGTTTTCATTGCTTGAGATGAATGAGATTATAAAAGCAAGCAAAGAGTATAGATAACTGAAAGTAAGTTTGATTAAAAACATTTCAGTTTAAATAATCTGAAGTGCTAGCACCACAGTTAAGGAAATTTTGGACACATATGAGGACAAATTCTGGGGAATTACACACATGCAACACCAGAATTTAGCCCATAGTTTTTTATCTTGACAACATCGCCATAGATTTAGATCATGGAGGCTAAATTATATTATCAATAATTGGCTTCTCTTCACTATCTTTCTATTACATCTAAAAAAGTTTGCAAAATGTAATCACGTTTTCCAGTGTGTTCGCTGTGCCTACCAAGGCACCCTGAAGCAAACATCCTGGTTAATAATTCAGGTTTTCAAATTTGCATACGTATTTTCATCAGAAGGCTACTCATAAATTTCTAATGTAAGCTCCTTGGCTTTTCAATTCCTCAATTAGACAAAAACTTCTTAAGTAAAATAAAGTTATACTTCTTCCCATGGAACTGGAGACATTAACATAAATCTAATGACAACAAAGTCGATGAAATTCAGCAGAGTGGTGTTAGTGCTTGGGATGGGTGGGTGGGTCTTCTCTGATTGCTGGCAGCCTCCATTACCTGATGTGAGAGATATCAGTTAGACAAGCAGATAATCATAGAAGTGAGGCTCCAAATTCCCTCCCACAAATAATTTTACAGACTCCATAAGCAGACAGGGTAGGCAGTTCTGAGAGGAAAAGAAGGAAGCTGCATCAACTGCAGTGTTCTCTCTCACTGCAGCAGCAACATGTTCCACCTTTTCATTCTGGTGCCCTGATGTAACAGCTAATGGCATTGGCCTGGGAGTCAGGACAGTTGCCTCCATTATGGCTGCGACAGAAGCCATTGTGTAGAACCCACGGTTCAGCAGGTGCCTGAGTAAGCAAGAGCTAGCTAAGTACCGTCCTCATTAGTGAGATGAAAATATTAAATAGTTGAGCTGGCCTTCCCATTTGAATGCGAAAGGAGGATGCCTTCAAAATGAATTCCCTTCCTCAAAATGTAGCTGATTCCAGTCCACCCTCATCAACATGGCCAACCTG
Source organism: Pelusios castaneus (assembly GCA_007922175.1). Lineage (NCBI taxonomy): Eukaryota > Metazoa > Chordata > Testudines > Pelomedusidae > Pelusios > Pelusios castaneus. The sequence continues at coordinate 9,147,966 of ML685776.1, forward strand.
AAGATCTGGAGAAGGAGCAGTGAGATGATTCTCAGGATTTGCCCATATGTAAAAGATGCATAAATAATAATGTGTGCATGAAGCTCATTTGAATCTGCCAGTTTTCATCTCAGACCCTGCCAAAATGCACATTTTGCATGGTTTCCACCTGAAACCACAAATCAGTTCAGATTTGCTTGAAACTGACCTGGCTTTTGACTTTCTTACACAACCTGAAACCACATCTGTTAGACATGTTTTAGGGGTTTGTTGTGAATGTTTCATATGGCCCTCAAAGGATAACCTTTTCTTGTGGGTTTTAAGCCTTTCCTACCTCAGCCAAAATAAAAAAGCAAAGGCTGGAAAAGATGAAAACTGCAGCTATGTAAAAATAATGGACTTCATTTTTGAACCTCAGATAAAATTTGCATTCATTTTGGGTTTGGTGTGAAGTTGGGGCCAATTCTGATTTTCCCTTATGTAGGCATACTAAGGAGAAATCATTTCCCTTCTAATATAAAATCATGGAATTTGCTAGTCATGGAAATTATAAACACTTTGGAGAGACTTATGGGATGAGCTTTTGCAGCAGATATTTACAGTGCACATCATGTTTCACTTAAATTCTAAGTGACTTTTTTAAATGAAATAATCTATATTCCAGAAGGAGATCTCTGCTAATACCATCTCCAGCCTCAGAAGTTCCCTTTTAGCTTCTGAAGGCACCTTTTTTTCCTTCTCACTTTCTTGTATTCAGAATTTGTGGTTTGAGCCTGGGAACCCAAGAAATCTTTACTTTTATACCAGAGTTGCCACTGACCAAATCTGTGGGCCTGGACAAATTTTATTTAACCGCTCTGTGCCCCAGTTTCCCTTCTGCACAGTGAGGATAACAATCCCTCTCTCCCTCAATGTAGCATTAATTAGTTCATGTCTGTAAAGATATTTAAAATATAAAGTGGTAATATACATGCTAATTAGTGGTATTACGATTGTTCATGGGGAGCTTTAAAAACCCAAAGGAAACATTAATTGCAGATTACTTAACCTGATACTAAAATGTTCTTTCTCTGATCTCAGTAGGCAATACTATGATATGAACAGGGGACAAATAATTACATATGCTTTTTTTTAATCCTCTGATAAAAATCTGCAGTACATAATTTGCCATTAGGGTCTGCAGCATAAGTGTGGTAACCTGGCTTTGCCTGTTCAATAGCTAAAACCATCTGCATTTGTGTAAAATCTTTGTTGGCAGTTTTCCACATGTGGTTCATGCATTCCTTTGCCTTTGCAATTCAAAGCTGTCAAAAACTAATTAAATAATTACATGGTTGTTACTGCAGCTGTGTGTATTCTTCATTACGTTATAGGACTGTGGTTTGTGGCATTCTCCTGTTTTAGGTCTCAAAATATTAAAAATGGAAGGTGTGTTGTTGGTGCATGTTTAAGCGTTGCCAGAAAAAGGAAAGGGAACTTCTTTAATTTCAGTCTGTCATTTGCTGCATTCTGTACTATATACATCACAGATGTGCAGATACTAACATAATTCTTGGCCAGAGTCAAATACTGCCTACAAGCATAACCAAGTATAGTGGTACAGAAAATCCACAGGCACAGCAATGGGAATATGTTTTCCAAGGCATAAGTTCAGTCTTGTAGTACTTGTGATTTTGTGAAGATACTTCGAGTAGACACCGTGAAACAAAAAAGCATCAGTTCAGGTATAGGAGAGCTATCTGTGGAGGCCATATAGTGCAGTGGATAAGATACTGAATGAGAATTCAAGTGCTGTTCCTGGAATTGCCTCTGACTCACTCTGTGACCTCCATCAAGTCATTTCATTTCTTGGTGCCTCAATTTCTCTGTCAGTAAGATGTGGCTAATAATATTTACCCATCACACTGGGATGTAATAAGATGATTCCATTAATGTCTGAAGTGCTCTTTTAGATCCTCAGACAAGAAGGCTATGTCTACACTACAAAAAGTTAGGTCTACTTTGTTAAGTCGACCTAATAAGGTAGACTTTAAGTCGACCTAAAGTCGACCTTATTAGGTCGACTTAACAAAGTGGTTTTCCCCGAATGGAGACTTAGTAAGTCGACTTAACTGCCCTTAGGTTGACCTAATAAAGTGGACTTAAGCATCCACACTGTGCTTAGGTTGACCTAAGGAGTCGACCTAAGGGTTAGGTTGACCTAACCGGCGGTTCTTATTAGGTCGACCTAAGCTTTCATTAAATTGACTTAAGGAATTTCTTAAGTCGACTTAATGAAAGCCTGATGTGGACAGGGACTAAGTTAGGTCGACTTAAGCCTCCTTAAGTTGACCTAACTTGCAAGTGTAAACATAGCCAAAGTGCTATACACATGCAACATGTTATTGTTCAGTCCCATGTTTGCCCAAATCATTATGTTTTTCAGGTATTAGAATTGGGGAGGAGGGGGCATTTGGGGGGGGGGGTTAGTAAAAAACCAGAAAGAAACTCACTTTAGAGTATTTCCCAGCCCTTCCAAGTAGGAATTTATAAAATATCACAATGCCACTAAGTGCATGGCACACTCAGACCTTGGATACTGCATGCATTTCTGGTTGCCCAGTCTTAAAAAAGCAATATTAGAAATGGAAAAGGTGCAGAGAAGGACAACAAAAAGAATTTGAGCGTATGCAACAGTTTACATATGAGAAGGGATTAAAAAGACTGGGATTATTCAATTTAGAAAAGAGACAGCTAAAATGGGGGATATGATAGAGGTCTATAAAATCATGAATGGTGTGGAGAAAGTATATAAGGAAGCGTTACTCACCCCTTCACATAACACTGGACTGGAAAAAGGAAAAAGGTGGGCTGGAAAAAGAAGATCAGTTAAAAAGTGATTTTGGTCATCAATGTTCCATACATTGTCCTCTTTTCTCCCTCATTCTGCTTTCAGATCCTCTTTCCCTCTCAAGTTCTCCTTTGGATTCCAGCTCCCTGCTTTCTCTAATTCAAGTACCATACTTCCTTCATCTCCAGCAGCCCTAGACCTTACTTGTTCCTTGGAACTTCATCTCTCTTATCTTACTTTCTGTTTGCAGCAGACACAAAGTCTTCATGACTTCTCCAGTACATTTCTTCCCCTTTCTTTTCAGACCTATCTTATGCAGCCACATAAGGCCCTACTTCATTGCACAGGCTGCATGAAACATAAATTACAATGTGGGGTGTCTGAGGGAAAACTGGCTCAGCAGAAGAGGTACTTTATGCCACTTTTTCAGCCCCCAGTTTCTACAACTAGCTGGGGTTTTGTCTGGTCTGATCCTTAGGAGAAATCATGGCATCCTAGAGGTATTCTTGCTTCCATTTATCTGCCCATGGGCCCAAGAATAATTGTTATGTATTTATTTTTTAGAAATAAACACATTATATTCATAACATTAGATCAATTTGGGTCTGAATGAAGACATCAATTAGCTTTCCCACTACATTAGACTTTAAAAATATCACAGGTCTCCTCCTTTGTCTTTCATTACTATCAGTGATTCTCACCTCTCTCAGCCTCACTACTTTCTGATATGTTGTGTTGTGTTTGAATCTATACAATTTGTTTGATTTGCTAAAGTAATCTGACCTGATGCAATGAAATGTAATCACAAGATTTATCTTCCTCTCCCTTACTGTAAGTTTTTTTCAATATAAGTTTTCTCCTCTCTAGCATCTGACAAAGTAGGACTTTGCCCACGAAAGCTCATGTGAAAAAGAAATTTGTTAGTCTTTAAAGGTGCCACAGGACTCCTTGTTTGTTTTGCTGAATTTACTAGACTAACATGGCTACCCCTTTGGAACTTGCATTACATCAGGTGTTCATGTTCAATTGGTTGTCCATCCTGCTCCCTAAGATAAGAAAACACACATTGAGAAAACACACAGTTGGCTATGTTTGTTTGTTTGTTTTTAGTGAAGCCAAAGACTCATACAACCCTACAAAATAATGTGATGACGCTACTGTAAGCTGAAGGACTAAACCCACATATCAGCCCCTACCTTGGCTAGCTGGACAGGGAGGAGAGGATTCTCTTCCCCAAGGTATAAAGGGGCCTCAGAGCTGTTTGCACCAGAGGATCCTCTGACCCAGTGCACTCATGTCCTGAATTGTGTTTGGTATTGCCTCAACCACCAACTTCATCAGCTGAGGATCAGGCTCATTATATAGTTTATATTTTGTTTTAACACTTTTATTTTTAGCTTTCATAAAGAACTTAAAATTGTAAAATCAATCAATAGTAAAATTATGTATCCTCCTCTGACCACCATTATAAAAGCAATGGTTTCAAGTTGCAGTGGGGAAGATCTAGCTTGGATATTAGGAAAAACTTTTTCACTAGGTGCGTGGTGCAGCACTGGAATGGGTTGCCTAAGGAGGTGAAGTCTCCATCCTTATTGGTTTTTAAGGCCTGGTTCGACAAAGCCCTGGCTGATATAATTTAGTTGGGGTTGCTTTGAGTAGGACTAGATGACCTCCTGGGGTCCCTTCCAACTCTAATCTATGACTAGCTGTCATATTCTCCATTTCTAGTTTAGGATGATGGTGATTGAGAAATTAGATAAACTAATAAATGGAATACATGTGGGGACTGTAAAATTATCTAACACAATAAAATAGTAATAAAATGTTTGTTAGCTAACTAGCTGGGAGTCAGTGGGATACAGAGGGTTATTACTTCATATTTTCCATAACATCAGCGAACTCATCAAAACCTTCTGGTTGCTAAAAGAGCAGAAGAGAGAGATTTTATGAGGTGAGCACACGTCCTGGATTGCTGCTCTAGAATACTGTAACAACCAGAATTCATTATGCCATCACAGGATAATACAGAGACTGGGGAATGGTCTATGCTCAAAGGTTTTACTGGCAGAGTAATGTCAGAAAGCTATGCTGGCAAAAGCTCTATTGTAGATGGCTATGTCTACACTGGCTAAAATTAGTTTGAATTAGTTAGTTCGAGCTAACTAATTCGAACTAATTTTAGTTAGTTCGAATTAGCTTAATTCGAACTAGCATGGTCATACTAGAATGTTAGTTCGAACTAAGCAAGCACTTGCTTAGTTTGAATTAGTGATCCCCATTCATTTCAACGGCCAGTTAATTCAAACTAAGAAATTAGTTTGAATTAACATGGCCACATTGGTTAATTCGAACTAGTTAGTTCGAATTAACCCCTTAGTTCGAATACCCTATTCAAACTTATTAGTTCAAATTAAGGAAGCCCTTAATTTGAACTAACTAAAGCCTAGTGTAGCCATGGCTTTAGTTAGTTCAAATTAAGCCTCCTTAATTCGAACTAACTGGCCAGTGTAGACATAGCCGATGCAATTATACCAACAAAAAAAAATCAATAGTTTGTTTCATTGGGGAATTGGTTTAGGCAATACCAACAAAAGTATTCCAAGCTGTGTCTCTATTGGGTGGGGGGAGGTTTGCCAATATAGCTCTACCAATATAGTGGTGATAAGCTGGCATGGAGATTGTGGGTGTGATGCTCCACTACTTTGCACCTGAGCCAAAGGAATGCAAAGTGGATGGAAAGAGCTGCAAGAGAATGGTAGCACTTCACACTCACTTTGCACAGAAATAAATATGCAATTGGAAGTGCAAGAAAGTAGAGAATCAGGCCCTGGTGTTCTGGTGCCCAGAGAGTAGGATTTAGAAGGCCATTTTGTCCTCTCATACCAGTTTTACAGCAATGTTGTCAGGAGAAGGCCTTACTTCAAGACTAACTGCCTCAGGCCTTGCAGTAGTCCCAGTCTCTAGGCTAGGTAACAAGCTCAGCTAGTGCTTAATAGGCTGCCTGCTTGGCTACACTGCCTGATTGGTTGGAAGATTCAGCAGACTAAGGCCATGTACACATTACAGACTTGTTCCGCAATAAAAGTTATTGCGGGACAAGCAAGCGTTATAGTTATAATGTTTTACCCCATCCACACAGCACTCCTTCTAGTGAAAAGGAGAGTTCACACACTCCTTTGAATTTTTGCTAGAAGGAGCAGTGCCTGGTGGGCACCTATCCCAGAGTGCCTTCGATTGACACTCTGGGAAATTTCCGGAGGGTGTCAAAAACGCAAGGAGCGTGCACACAGGCTCTACCACAGAACAACTGTTCCATGGTAAGCCTTACCACCCTCGTTTGGGTGGTTTACATGTTGCGCGGCAAGAGGGCTGTTGCCGCGCAACAAGAAGGATTTCTGTGTGTACGCTCACATTGTTATCACGCAATAACTTTGTAGTGTGTACAAGGCCTAACTCCTAAGACCAGCAGCAACTCAGGACATCCTCTAGTAGTCCCACTTTTAGCCTGATCACTAATATAAGTATAACTCCTCTGACTTTGTTGGTACTGTCCCCAATTTACACTTATGTATGTTTTATCAGCCTCCAGCATCTCCTTGTCTTTATGTTTGAAAAAATGTTCTGCCTGCCTTTGAACACAGCTAATCTTGTAGAAAAATTAAATGCGGGAAAGAAAAGGAGAATAAGAAAAGATGAATTTTAGATCCTCACAAGTAAAGGTCGTGCTAAGTAGTTTTGGGGCCTGATTCTAATCTCACTTTAGCCAGTTTTACACCAGAGTAACTCCGCTGATTTATGGGGAGTTTCTTTTCCTTTACATCAATATGAGTGAGATTAGAGTGAGGCCACTGATTTCCAAAATTGTTTATACAGTGTTGGGGTAGATACAAGACATTTCGGGGTCCAGCAGGTTTTCCAGCTCTCAAGAAGAGATAAAATATAGTACAGTTGTAAGGTTCTTTTAAAAGGAATGAAGGTAATCAGCTAATATACTGCTAATTTATCTATCAAGAAAATACATAAAGACTTCTGTGTCTAGGATGTAGTAAAGTCATAAAGTCATCAGTGGAGTGAGCAAGGAGATTGAAGTGTTCCTCTATTGGTTTTTGAATGTTGTGATTTCTGATGTCAGATTTGTGTCCATTTATTCTTTTGCGTAGAGACTGTCCTATTTGTTCAATATATAAGGCAGGGGAGGCATTTCCAGCACATGATGACATAAATCACATTGGTGGATGAGCAGGTGAATGAGCCCTTGATGTAGTAATGGCTTGATTAGGTTCTGTGGTGGTCTTTTGTGTAGATATGGGGGCAAAGTTGGCAATGTGATCTGTTGCAGGGATATGTTCCAGCTTTAATGTTTCTGTTGTTTGGTTTGTAGTTGCTGGTGAGTATCTGTTTAAGGTTGGGGGGCCGTCTGTAAGCAAGGAAAGGTCTGTCTCCCAAGGCTTGAGAGAGTGAGGGACATCATGTATTATAGGTTGTAGATCCTTGATGATGCGCTGTAGAGGTCTGACTTGGGGGTTGTACATGATGACCAATGGTGTTCTGTTGTTTTCTTTCTTGGGTTTTTCCTGTAGTAGTTCACTTCTGGGTACCCATCTGGTTCTGTCAATCTGTTTCTTCACTTCCACAGGTGAGTATTGTAGTTTTGAGAATACTTGATAGAGATCCTGAAGATGTCTGTCTCTGTCCAAAGGATGGGTGCAAATGCGGTTATATCTTTTTTCAAATGTATTGTTTTGAATCTGCTGCCATCTAGTGAAAGAAAATAATTTCTCGGATTCAGTTATAAATCTGGATCAGGATATAGATCACAAGCTGCAGAGACAGTATTATGTTTTGTGAACTTCTATGAAAAATAAGTACAGGATCCTCTCTAGCTCTCTGCCCACCTGAGAGTGCCCCTGTGGAACTATACCTGATTGGTTAGGTGTGAACAACTTTAGTACTTGTGGGCTGGGCCTCTGGATGCATAGGTAGGATCAGCCTAAAACCACCACGGGAAAACAATTTTATTTTGCCAGTTATTATTCCCAGCAATGCCAGTTGCTGTTTACACTATTAGGCTATTAAACTATTGGTTTCTAACATTTAGAGATATGTAATTAGTTCAACTCTGTGGATAGAGATCTATCGATTGGCAGAGCCCAAAACATATTTATTAAGGAGATGAGTGAGGTAATATCTTTTATAGGAGCAGCTTCTGTTGGTGAAAGACACAAGATTTTGAGGCCATGGAGTTCTTCTTGGTCTGGGAAAGGTATTCCAAGAGTCACAGCTAAATTCAAGATGGAGCAAATTGTTTAGCTTAAGAAGTTAACAAGTTGTAAGAGACCATTTGGGTTGAACTTTACTGGGCAATCAACAGCTCTGCAGTCATGGGACAAAGGAAGGTTAGGAGATTGTTGTAATGGGCCATAAATCCAATGTCTTTACTGAGTTCATGATTTTTAGTAACAAACGGAAGCTGCTAGGCTCATCTTTTTGAAGGTTTTGTGCAGGTTTCCTTTAAAGATGCGGACTAAGAGGTGAGATATGGAATAATTGTTTTGTGAAAAATGTTCACCACCTTCCTCTAAATCCATATTTGGGCATCTGTATCAAATTGACCTGATTTTTCAGAGGCGCTGAGCACCCAGAACTTTTTTTGGGCCAGATTCTCTAATGGTATAAATCAGTTAATGTAATTGATTTCAGTGCAATCCACCTGTAAATTAACCTTCAGCCAATGCCTGGCACAGATGTGATATGCCATTCTGAGTCTGCTGTACCTAGAAGATAGGCAGCTATATTACTCTTTAGCTGAAGTTTCTGATAGTTTTCACATTTATTTCCCACCAGAGCATGTTGTAATAGTCAGACTTTGAGGAGAGAAAGGCAGAAGACTATGGCAAGGTCTGCATCTCCAAAGAATTGGTGCAGTCTTCTGGAAGTACAAGATGAGTGGTGTTTGTGACCACTGCTGCAATTGAAGAGTTTAAGGGCTCTTGAACGCCATAAACCATTTTGATGGTAGGCAGAGGAAACCTCACAGCTGAAGCAGATTTTTCTGAATGCATTTGTTGCTAAACAGCATAATACTGATAGTGCTCAGTAAATTATTAACAATAGGGATTGACCATGAGCCTTTGGTATCTTAATACAAGTTTCTACTGTCTGAGCTAACAGACTTGGTTGTTTGTTGCCTCATCAGTCTTTAGCTGACCTAACCACCACTAAAGAAGGTAAGAACACCATCAGAGGAGGATCAGGGGCCACAGGGGCCCTGGGCCTCTCTCACCAGTGGGCCCCTTCCCCCTCCTGGGGGAGGGGGGCGACGTCAGCGCTGGGGGGGGGGGGGGCAGAGGCCGGCCGTGGCCTGGGCCGGTCGGCCCCCGGGAGTAGTGGGGCTCGCTGGCACATGCAGTGCGGCTTCCAGTGGGGCCAAAGGCCACGCCAGAGGCTGTACTGTACGTGCCAGTCAGCCCCACCACCCCTGGGAGCCAACCAGCCATGCCACCGATGGCCCACCCCACCCCCAGAGTGGGTAGCGCTATTGGGACTGGCCAATGGGTGAGAAATACCTATTCTTACCTCCTAAATGAGTTTAGGACTTGTCTCCATTCGAAAGTGGCATGCTTTCAACTAAAGATGTGATTTGAAACCGTTTAGTTAATCCATACAAAAGCTTGTATGAACTCTCTTATTATGGTTTAGTTTAGTTTAATTTGACTTAAGTTCAGCTTAAGTTAAAATGATATAACTTCTGTGTATAGACAATGCTTATTTTTCCTCACTTAGTTTGGAAGAGAGGGGCAGATAACTAGACTACACCACCCCAAATGAGAGATGGCTTTTCCTGATTCTCCACCAAAAACACATTTTTCTGCACACTCCTCCCCTCCCATGACAGATTTCTTATTTTTCATTTAGAAAATCTGACCATACTACATATCATCTGAAATAAACACCATCACAACTAACCCTAATTAACATACCTGTTTGTGGTGTCTGCATGCATATTCTGTGGTTGGCAAAGTAAATTACCTTCTTGTGACTCAGGGTTGAGTCAGAGTTGATGAACATTGCCAGAGCAGATAAATTTACACTGTCAGTGCTATACCTAGCACCATCCCATTGTTTCTGGGATAAGGCTGTCCTTTTTTTGTTGGGTTGACCTAATATCTTCCAAAGCCATCTCTCAGGATATGAACATATCCTGATGGGGAAAGGGGTTAACATGTCACAGAAACTGAGACTGTGAAGGGACCATTCCATTCTTTTTAGTTGACAAATCTGAGTACTTGTCCCAGATAACTAGCCAGAAAGCCTATCTTCTGTACCAGGGGAATTAAGTGTTTCTATAGTAAAGAACTGAATTACCAGACACAAATAAACAGGATAGGCTGGAGGAGAGGTCCCAGAGAACTGGAGAGGTACTCTGGAGAGGTCCCAGAGGACTGGAAAAGAGCAAATATAGTGCCCATCTATAGAAAGGGAAATAAGGACAAACCAGGGAATTATAGATCAGTCAGTTTAACCTCTGTACCAGGAAAAATAATGGAGCAAATAATTAAGGAATAAATTAGCAAACATCCAGAATAGAATAAGGTGTTAAGTGATAGTCAACATGGATTTGTCAAGAACAAATCATGTCAAACCAACTGGATAGCTTTCTGTGATAGGGTAAAAAGCCTTGTGGATAGAGGGAAAGCAGTAGGTGTGGTATAGCTAGACTTTAGTAAGGCTTTTGATACGGTCTTGCCGGGAGCATTACTGCCCCGCAAAAAAGTTTGGGGCTTGGGCCCTGCCCCCTGGATCCAGGGCCGGATTAACTGGCCTGGGGGGTCCTGGTCTGTCCTCCACTGCATGGCCCCCAGCCTGGGCACCCCAACCACAGGGTCTGGGCCCTTTCCACGCTCCCCTGTTGCTGGGAGGGCCCTGGGGCCCAAGAGCACTCCCAACCCACCCAGTCTGCGGGAGGCAGGGGGGTGGCTGGTGCGTGGGGTGGCAGCCTCCTCCCTGAAGAGCTGTGCGCTGTGCCGGGCCGGAGGAGAGGCTTGCCTGGAGGTGCACAGAGGTGCAAAGTGTAGGCTCTGCCAGCTGCCTGGCCCCATCGCCGCGGCCGTCTCCTGGGCAAGCAGGCTCTGGCCCGCCCCGCCCACAGTGGCGGACTGACTGGTCCAGGGGCAGGACAGGAGCACAGAGTCCCACCCCCCCAACTCCAGGGCCCGCCCTGCCCCCCTCCTCCGCAAAGGCCAGCATCAACAGTAGAGGAACACTCTCGCTCCTGCACTGCTGGCGCTGAGCTGGGGAAGCACCAGCGGGGAGGCTACAGATTATCAAAGGGCTTTTAGGGACTGGAGCCCAGGGCTCTCTTTTGCCAGGGCCTGGGGCTTCAGCCCCTAAAGCCCCTTTGGTAATCCTGCTCCTGCTGCCGCCTGGCCCCAGGTTCCCAGACGGGGTTGGGGCCGGATTCTGCTGCCGGTGGTGGCCCAGCCAGAGTCGGGGCTGGCCTTGGATCCTGCTGCCGCCACTGGTGGCCGAGCCCTGGCTCAGCAGCCAGCAATGGGGCCAGCGCAGGATCCACAGTGACGGTGTAGGCGGCCTTGCCCCGGGTCCCTGCTGGACTCAGGGCACTGGTGCTGGACTCAGGGCTCGTGCCCCATATGCCCAACACCAGTGATGCCACTGGGTCTCGAATCACCTTCTCATTAACAAACTAGGGAAGTACAATCTAGATGGAGCTACTATAAGATAGGTGCATACTCCCAGAGAATAGTTATCAACGGTTCACAGTCAGGTTGGAGGGGCATAAGCAGGGTACTGCAGGGATCGGTTCTGAGTTTAGTTCTGTTCAATATTTTCATCAATGATTTAGATGATGGCATAAACAGTACACTTAGAAAGTTTGCCAATGATACCGAGCAGGGAGGGGTTGCAAGTGCTTTGGAGGACAGGATCGCAATTCAAAATGATTTGGACAAACTGGTGAAATGGTCTGAGGTAAATAGAATGAAATTCAATAAAGACAAGTGCAAAGTACTCCACTTAGGAAAGAACAATCCATTACACACGTACAAAATGGGCAATGACTGCCTAGGAAGGAGTACTGCAGAAAGGGATCTGGGTGTCATAGTGGATCACAAGCTAAATATGAGTCAACAGTGTAACACTGTTGCTAAAAAAGCAAACGCCATGTATTAACAGGAGTATTGTAAGAAAGACATGAGAAGTAATTCTTCTACTCTACTCTGCCCTGATTAGGCCTCACCTGGAGTATTTGTCCAGTTCTGGGCACCTCATTTGAGGAAAGATGTGGATAAATTGGAGAAAGTCCAGAGAAGAGCAACAAGAATTATTAAAGGTCTGGAACACTTGACTTATGAGGGAAGATTGAAAGAACTAGGGGTGTTTAGTCTAGGAAAGAGGAGACTGAGAGGGGACATGATAAGTTTTCAAGTACCTAAACGGTTGTTACGAGGAGGAGGGAGAAAAATTGTTCTCCTTAACTGCCGATGATAGAAGAAGCAATTGGCTTAAATTACGGCGAGGGAGGTTTAGGTTGGATATTAGGAAAAAATTCCTAATTGTCAGGGTGATTAACTACTGGAATAAGTTGGCTAGGTATGTTGAGGAATCTCCATCACTGGAAGTTTTTAAGAGCAGGTTAGACAGACACCTGTCAGGGATGGCTTAAGAGGGTACTTGGTTCTACCATGAGTGCAGGGGACTGGACTCGATGACCTCTCATGGTTCTTTCCAGTTTCTATGATTTTATGAGAGTTTAAATGACTTCTGTAAAGGGAAATCATGCCTCACCAATCTATTAGAATTTTTTGAGGGAGTCAGCAAACGTGGACTACTTTGAGCCAGTTGACACAATGCATTTGGACTTTCAGAAAGCCTTTGACAAGGTCCCTCATCAAAGGCTCTTAACAAACTAAGCAGTGACAGGATAAGAAGGGGAAGGTCCTCTCAGAGATCAGTACCTAGTTAAAAGACAGGAAACATGGGGCACAGGGTAAGAGTTAATAATTAGTTTTCAAGGTGGGGAGAAGTAAATTGTGATGTCTCCCAGAGACCTGTATTGGGGCTAGTACTGTTCAACATAGAAAAGGGGGTGAACAGAGAGAAGACAAAATTTGCAGATATTCCAAACTAACTATGAAAACTTACAAAGGTCTCACTAAACCGGGTGACCGTGACAAACAGCAGATGTCAGTGCTCATAAGTAGAAAGGAATGCACCTTGGAAAAAATAATCCCAAATGTACATCCAAAATGATGGGGTCTGAAGAGACTTTGGAGTCAGGGTGCCTAGTTCACAGAAAATGTCTGCTCAATGTGCTGCAACAGCAGCAGTCCAAAAGGCTACTTGAATGTTGGGAATTGGCAGGAAGGGATAGATAATAGAGCAGAAACTGTCACAGTGGTGCAGCATAAATGCATAGTAGGCTTGCTATCCCTGTGTGCTGAGGCCCACGAAGGGACAGCTGTGTTGGAGGGACAAACCATTGCAGAGGGAAGTGGGGACAAAGGTTGTTTATGTATTTAAAGCAGGGGCTGGTGAAGAGGATGTGGCCTCAGAACTATTATTATCTGTGTGACGCTAGAGAACGGAAGGAAGCGCCTGACAACGGAATTCGAGGCTCGTTTGCCTCTAGTGTCATGGCGGCCGGAGTGGTGATGTCATCACCGCGCGCCGGATCGGTTGAGGTGAGTGGTGACGGAGGAAGTGTTTCCGGAAGGGCAGGCCGGACGGGTCGGTGGGGAACTTGGGGCACTTCCGCCTCCAGTCGGCACAATGAAGAGGGAGCAATAACCGGAAGGGCCAAGGGGGAGCCGGGGTGAGTGAGCGTCCTCCGTCCCGTCCTGTGCGTTCTCCGCGGCGCCTGAGCTCCCGAGCGCGTGAGCGTGGAGCGGTTTCCCCGCCCCCAAGTGTCCCTGCCCCCCCGCCCGCGACCCGGCGTGTCTCGCGGAGCCGTGTCTGGAGCGGGCGCAGCTCTCTGGAGGGGGCCTGAGCCCTCGCCAGCCCCTCAGCTCCCATTCCTGGCCGCCGCTCCGCCCCAGCGAGCGGGGCTGTGTGCGGGGCCGACTGACTGGCCGCCCTGGCTGTCGGCCACGCCGGTGTCCGGGGTGGGGCGGCCCGGTGCGAGCGGGGCTGGTTTATCCGGAGCCCGTCAGGTGCTGGGGCGGAGATGCAGGGTAAAGGGAAAGGAGGACGCACCCTGCAAGGAAGGCAGCAGCGGCTTGACAGCTCAGCCTCGTGGTTCCTGCTTTAGGGCAAACACCCATCACGTCCTCTGACTCAGAGCTTCCTCCCTGTGTGTAGTGCAGGCCATAATCTCCCCTTGTTGTTGGGTGTGTATTTGGGTTTTTCTGGGTTGCTAGGTCACTAATAGATAGGTTGTGCTGCTGATTCTTTGTGAATCTGTGAAGTGCGTGGAAAGTTAGCTTTGCACCCTTCAAAGTGGCTCTTTAGCCAGTAGCCTGGAGCAATTATGGAGCTCCACAAACTGGGTAACCATGGGTTTAGTACTAGTACATTCATCTAGACAGTTGCCTAGTTTGTCTTAATTTTACTTACGTCATCTGTGGGTTTAGATGATTTCTTTTGAAAATAACATATTCTTGTTTGTAGAAAGTCTTTTTTTCCTCTCTTTCCTATTCTTATTATAGATTTTGGGCCAGATTTACAAAGGTATTTAGACTCTTAAAGATGCAGGTGGGGCCTAGTGGGATTTTTGGGAATCTACTTCAGGTCTTTTATTATAGTACAGACCTGAGGTAGATTCTTAACTGGATTTTTCAGAAGTGCCCATCTGCCTGTTTAGATGTCAAAATACCTTTGCAAATCTGGCCTTTTCTCCCTTTGTGTGTGCTGCTATATCTAAACCCACCAGTTTTCATGTGGGTAATATATTATGTTTACTCATGTCAGGATTGAGCCCTTCAAACTGTTCTCTTAAATTTAAGTTCTAGCTTCCTGTAATTTCAAATTAAATTAGTTCTCTAGTACAGTGGTTCTGAGCCTTTTTTCTGTTGCAACACTCCTGACAGATGATGTTCCGCTGTCTGACACACTACAATCTGCAGTGGCAGTGGCGCTTGGGCTGGGAGCACTTGGGAGGCTGCAGCGCTCTGGAGGATGCAGCACTCCAGGACCTGGGTGGGGATGGAGTCAACCCAGTGCAGGCTTGTGCCCTGGAGGTCTGGTACAATGAGACCGCATTTATTTCTGTGGGGAAGGTGGTGCCCCACTCCCCAGCCCAGGCTCTCTGGGTTGCAGCCCCTAACTCCTTTAACTCATCTGGCCCTGGCTGCTGCCTGTGGTGGGCAGCAGGAGCGGGTTGTTGAGGGCAGCAGAGAGCAGCGGGCAGCAGGAGCCCCAATTTGAGTTGCCAATTTTCCATGACACACCTCCTAGCTCTTTGCGACACACTTTTGTGTCCTGACACCGTGGTTGAGAATCACTGCTCTAGTAATCTCTGCTTTGATACAAAATATAAAAATACAGTAAAAATAAAATGCAAATTACTTTTTTCAATGTTGCTCACCAAAAACAAAGAAACAAAAAATATGTTGATAGGTAAATACAAACAACTTTTGAATGCCAGTTTGAAAAAAATATTTTGTTTCAAAACAAATATTGAAGTGAAATATTGAAACATTTTTTAAAAATGTGTTTTTGGTTAAAACTATCTTCTGTATTTGCAAATAATTTTTTTGCCCTGGAAAATTCATTTTTTGACATATTTACTGGGGAAAAGAAATTGCCTGGTTCTTGTCTTAATAAGATGTGCATGTTGTACCGAGGAAAACCATGAGTTACTTGTTTCCTAAATGTATTATGATCTTATTCCTATTAATCTGTTCTTAAATAGTTGATTATCTAAAACGACCTCCTTTTACTTTATTTCCAGGTGCAAATTATTGTATTGAATAGCAGTTATGATGGGAGATACTGCAAAACCTTGCTTTGCCAAAAGAAAAAAGGAGTGGGGAGTTTTAGATGAAGAGGATTTGAAGAGGAACTCTTTACAACAGGACTACCAAGCTATGGATGATTATGGACATGGCAACAAAATAGAGATAGGTTTTCAGAAGAAAAAGGGAATATCAGGTCACTATGGAAACAGTCCCAGAAAAGGACCACATAGTATTCTGAATAGCCCAAATTCATTTAAAAACATGGGTCACAACCAAGGGGTAAGGATAAATGATACCCAAAAAGACCAAATTAAGAAGTGGATATCTGATGACCATCGTGGTAATTCAGACAGCTGGAGAGAGTACAAATCTACAGTTCGGAATCCTGTGCTTAACAGGACAAGAAAAGACTCTTTTCATGAGGTCGAAGGTGCAGCAAGCAGAAATGTAAGAAGACAGCTTCAGAAAGATTTAAATGAAGAAATGTCAGAGACACAGAAAGGAAACTCTGGTAATGAACACCTTTTGTTGTTTTTTTTAACCGTAGTTTTTAAAGTAAAATTGCTTTCTCTGTGCATGTCTGGAAAGTACAACTTTAAGGCTCACTGTTAGTGCAAATAAACAAATAAATAAAACCATTTTTGCACCGTAACACTTCCGTCACACAAAGTATTGACTCTACTCAGTGGCAACATTTTAAGCAGTGTTGTTATGGCATATGATACAAAGTTTGTCTTTTATAAACTAGTCATACTATGAAACAGTCTTTTTGGTTGATTAATTAATCACTATATAGAAGGTAGTCAAATCTATAGTAACAAGTGTGCTGTCCCAGTGTGCAACTTTAATATTCTGTATTTTTTTTTCCAAGATAGAACTTGATTTAAATCTCTCCAATCTTTAGGCATTGTTGAAGAAGTCGCACAAGTGATTGACATTACTTGCTGCAAGACCACATGGTAAACTTACATGCAACTTGTTCAGTAAATTAGCTTAAAAAAAGAAATGGAAATGGGAATAAGACAAAATGGAAAATAGCTAACTTAATATGTTATCTTCTCATGCAGGTAACTTCTATACATGTTTCAATCTGTAACAAATAAAACTATAAAAGATTTTTCGTTGTTGTGTAAAACAGGATGCAGTTGTGGAGGGGGTCTTATTCTGATTTGAATAGGAACGTTTCCTGTGTAAGGAGAGCAGTATAAGAGCCATACTATAGATATGTATTCACCAATCTTGGTATAAAGGGTCCTCATAATGTATTGACCTTCAAGCAGAGAAGCACTAAATTGGAGGGTGAGACACTGCAAACCACATGTTTAGAAAGGATTTACTTTTTTAAAAAGAACAGTAAATGAGTGGCTTGTTTCTGTTCTTTTCCCCCTTTTGGGGGAGGCAGTAGAGGGAGTTTTTTTTGTTTTTGTTTTCCTCTCATGCTAAACCTTGTGAAGTTAATCTATGCTGATGGCTGATATCTAGACATTCTCTCTTTAGTTAAACTTCCTTGATGTGCAGGTTTCCAAGGCCATTGCGCATTGCTAGTGGGTGAGAAATAGAATAGCTTGATAAAAGGGAAATTTTGTTAAATTGGTATATATCATTTTGTGCCTGAAGATATAAATAACATGTTTGACAAGTTAAAAATGGTCATACTAGCTCAAACCAATGGTCTGTCTAGCCCAGAGTTCTGTCTTCCGACACGTGGCTGGTGCGAAATGCTTCAGCGGGAATGACCAGAACAGGGCTGTCCTCTGTCTTCTAGTTCTAGCATCTGGCAGCAAAAGGTTTAGGACAGGGGTAGGCAACCCCCAGCACGTGTGCCGTTAACAGCACAGGAGCCCATTCAGAGCAGCACATGGCACCCTCTGCGGCACCACAGAAATTGCTGCTCCTACCCCTGAAAGCCACTCCAGGTGGCTTCTTTTGGGGGTGGCTGGGGTACCAGGGGTCCCTGCCATGCCCATGCCCCAGGCATGCTGCAGAAAGAAACCATCCAGAGCAGCTCCTCTCCAGCTGTGGCCGCCACCAAATTTTCAGGCAGCCACTGCTCATTTTCGGTGAAGAAAGGCACCAGCTGAGGGTCAGGGAGGGGGGGCCAGCACAGGGTTGGCAAAAGTTGCCAACCCTTGGTTTAGGACATCCAGAGTATGGGGTTGAGTCCCTGACCATTTTTGGCTAATTGCCACTGCTGGATCTATATTCCATGAATTTATCTAATTTCTTTTAAAATCCGAAATATAATATTATAAATGTCACCTGACAATGGGTTCTAGAAGTTGACTGTGCAGTGTGAGAAGAAATATTTCTTTGTTTTAAATCCACTGCCTTTTAATTTCATTGGGTGACCTCCTAGTTCTTGTATGTGAAGGGGTAAATAAGACTAATTCACTTTCTCCATTCCATTTGTGGTTTTTAGACCTTCATCATATATATCCTCACTTAGTAGTTCAGTTTAGGTAAGATTAAAGCTGATGAATATAAGTGGTGAAATGGTTTAATGAGGTACAAGTAGGAGAGAAATGAAACAATAATGGAAAAAACAGAGAAAAAATATGGAGGAAAATAAGACAGGAAAAAGAAATAAAGGCAATTTGACATTTAGCAGGATGATTAGAACCATTCCTACAGAGAAAGTCAAAAGAGAATTCATTGAATTGTTGAGGTGATGGGCAGGTGGGAGAAAAGTGTGTGTTTTGTTTTTTCATTTAAATGAGATGTTCGTCTTTCTGTTTTTACTGAAGCTATCTTCCAAATATTTCAAGAAAAATCATACCATAAAAAATGCACAAATGATTTGTAACAAAGTTTTCTCCATATGAAAACTTTAAATACGGTACTCTGCAGTTAGGTGACTTTAATATCAGTTGACAACAGTCAACCTTGAGGTAGAGTTGGCTTTCACTCTTTGTCCCTGTGGCACACGTTGGTTATGTCTACACTTAAAATGCAGCAGTGGCACCACAGTAGCACTTCGGTTTTGACACTACAGGGGCAAGAGGGGTTCTCACATCTCTGTTGTTAATCTATCTCAGGGGTTGGCAACCTTTGCTGGCCCCTGTGCCAGCCCCGCCCCCCCACACTCTCAGAAGGTGCCAGGGGCGGGGCCAGGGACTCTGTGTGTGGGGTGGTGGCGGGATCCGCAGGCTGGGCTGCGCCAGCCCCTGAGCCCCAAGCTGGACTGGCCAGGCCCCCAAGCATGCCCCCAAGCCGGGCTGCACCGGTCCCCCAAGCCAGGACGTGCTGGACCGTGCCAGCCCCCATGCCGGGCTGGCCAGGCCCCAGAGCTGAGCCACGCCAGCCCCCTGAGCCCTGCACCGGGCCACGCCGGCACCCCCAAGCTGGGCTTGCCAGGCCCCCAAGCCGGCCTTAGAGCTGGGCCACACCAGCCCCCCCCCCCGAGCCCCGCACCAGCCCCTGAACCCTGCGCTGGGCTGCACTGGCCCCTGAGCCTGCGCCTGCCCCCCCGAGCTGAGCTCCCAACCGGAGACTCCATCCCTGCCCCACAGCACTGGCGTTGCCATAGAGTCAGGGTCCCGGGGACTGGAGCCTCTGCCCCCGACAGGGTGGTGCGGGGAAATGCGGCCAGGGAACCTCGAGCCACGGCATGCGGCCCTTGTGGCCCCAGGCCATGCGCGGGGTGGGGCCAGGAGGGGGAGCCTGAGCAGGGCTGCGTGCTGCTCAGGATTGGCCCACGTGCCAACGCGGGCCGGGGGTTGCCAACCCCTGATCTATCTCCTTGAAAAGCTGTAGCTAGGTCAACAGAGTTCTTCTAGTGCTGTCTACGCTAGGGGTTAGGTCGGCATTGCAACCTCTCCCAGGGGTGTTGATTTTTCACACTCCTGAAAGACCTACTATACCAGTGTAAGTTTCCAGCATAGGCCAGCCCATGGTGGTTCTTATATTTTATTACATCTCCCCATCCTTCAACTCCTGCATTCAGTCAACTTCCATCCAATCTCTGGTTCCCCATGTTCCATCACGTGGCTTCTCAAACACCATCTCTGCCTTTTACTAGAAGCTATATTGTTTTTCTCGTTGGAGCTGGTTAAGCAGAACTGAACTTGTGCTGATGCATAATGAATGAGTGAACCAGATTTTGAGGTTGAAACTTGATCTAGGGCGCTCAGGGTATGTCGGTGCTGCCAAATAAACCCTGCAGCCGTGAGTCTCTTGCTGCAGGGCTAAAAATAGCAGTGGAGACGTTCTCATTGGGACTGGAGCCTGGGCTCTGAAACCTGGAAAGGGAGTGGGTCTCAGAACATGGGTTTCAGCCCAAGGAGGAACATCTACACTGCTCTCTTTAGCCCCATATAGTGCGAACCTGATTTAATTGAACTGGGCTGTGAGACTCACTGCTGCAGGGTGTGTGAAAATTCATAACTTATATTTGTGTCTTTTCCTGTACTTGACCAATAGTGAATGAGTATAT
The DNA here is from genome assembly GCA_007922175.1 of Pelusios castaneus. NCBI lineage: Eukaryota > Metazoa > Chordata > Testudines > Pelomedusidae > Pelusios > Pelusios castaneus. The sequence continues at coordinate 9,168,121 of ML685776.1, forward strand.
TGAATTTAAAAATACTGGATTAGTGGAAAAATGCAAATAGGAATTGTTTAATATGGTGAGTTTATCTGGTAAGCAGTCATTTCAGACCAAGTGATAAAAGGATAGAATATTAGATTGAGAGATTTGGTAGTGTAAGCTTTATGGTTTCATTTTTGAGAACTAAGGAAAAGATGACAGTGAAGACCTGGGTTGAGTTGCTTTTCTGTTTAATTACTTAGTCTGCCATTTAGTTTCAACCAGTGTGATAGCTACCAAGTAATATTAGGAGTTTTTACCCACTTTGGATATTGTTTTATAAACAGCTATTTCAGGATTCACAAAAATTAGTATTAACTTAGTATGAGCAGCAGATTTCTGTGCATAGTTACATATTTGATATCCACATTTTTTAAAGAAACATTTATTTTTATGCTGGAGAGGCAAAGTTCTGTAACTGCATATCTATAGGAGTGGTGCAGAGCTCTAGTGTTTTACTGTCATTAGTTACACATGGTCGGTGTGAAAGAATGGCTGTCAGGTGTGACTCCAGTTAAGTCAAAAGTGAGGGGAAAACCCCAATCAGACTTCCTCTTTACCTTTTCACTACTAAGACTTCTTGCAGAGCACTGCATCTAGACCCTGCTTGTTCATTCTGTTTCCTATCAACTTCTGGCTATTAGGCACCAGATACATTTACTAGCCTGCTGCTGGTAGGGAGAAAATACTCTCTGCCCAGTCTTCTTGCAGCTATATGTAGGTAAGGTCTGTGCTCCTCTACCTTTACTCCAATCTCTCATCTGCTGCAAGAAAGGTAGGTTGTGTGGATCTGCTTTTGGGTGCTCACTTATGCTTGCAATCTCTGGTCATAGCTTCCTCTAAATGGCAGCTATGTGAAATTTACATTTTTCTTGTCAGTTACACTGCTGCCTATAGTCTTTTGAACAGTACCATTGAAGCTACATTCACTTTGTTTTAAATTATATGGAAAATGATGGCTTAACACCCCCCCTTCCCCCTGCCAGGAATATTTCCTACTTGCCATTAGCATATGGGTGGGTAGATTCTTCAAGTTTTAACTTACTGGATATTGAGTGGTTTCAAAACAAATCTTGCATTGGTGAATCTTATAACTATTGTTAATTTTCAAGCTCCTTAGGAGTATGTGAATCACAATATGTAAAGTCTTCTGGCCCCTATTCCAACACATTGTGCAGGATTTTAATCTTTTTAAAAAGATTTTAGCCCGCAGTGTAAACTAAGCAGTATTATCTTCCTGAGTGTGCAGGTAGAGGTCTCTGTTGCTCATAGTTTTACCAAGCTCTAGAAGAGTGACACTAACAAGGCTGTGATTAGTTTCATGGCTGCCTTCAGAACCCTGAGGCCCAGTGTTTAAAAACTCCTTTGACCTGAATGAATAGAAAGTTTGATCAGATGAGTGGAATGAGTGAAGCTAGAAAGCTGCTGGCTCCTTTCCTTTAAAGAGAAGAAAAGAAAGCTGGCCATAAGCTGCTGCTGAATTCACTGGCTTTGCAGCCTAGGGATGAGGGAAGGATTCAGAGCCTAAACTCCAGCTTGACTCACAACTTTAAAACATTAAAACAAGTATGGAGAAAATCCCATTTCATGAAAGCTCATGTGATAAATAAATTTGTTAGTCTTTAAAAGTGCCACCAGGCTCAAAGGCTATCCCTTAGGAACTTTAAAACATTGTCTACACATGCAGTTTTTAGAGCACTAGTGTGAGCCCCGCTAGCCCAAGTTTCCCAGTGTTGACTGGGAGGTTCGCGTCTGCCCCATCCAAAGTGCTGTGTGGATGTACCCATAGCTCTTGAGCTAATTTCTCAATCTGTTCTATAAGCAGAAGTGAAATGAGCGTTTTTATACTGCTGTTTGAGGAAAGCTATGAATAGCAGGTGTAGGCACACTAGTTATTTGCTGAGGAGAAATGCCTTAAAAAAAAGGTCGAGTAAAATAGCAGAGACTTGTCTTTCCCCACTGTTGCAGCAGACAGAAGGTCTTAGTAATTTTAGGGTTTACTCATAGCAATTTTTTAAAAGTACATATGAAATATCAAGTTGACAATGTCTCTTGAAAGATACTTGGTCCAAAAGCCATCCTAAATATCTGGACATGAATTCTTTCTGCTTGTTAGATTTTGCTTCTAAAAATCAATAGAGGAAAAAAAATCTGATACTGGTGGAAGGATTTCAGAGTAAGAAAGACTTTCAAAAGCACTTGGAAGAGTTCATTGTTGTGGCATCTTTATTTAGGTGCCTAAATTAGAGGTGAGCTACAATCCTGGCTCCTGCTTGAAAATCTAGTCTGTACTCACTCATTTCTGCTGGAGCCAAACATCACTTGTTTTTTATTTGCACACTTCAGACCAATGACTACTGTTGCAGAAATGGTGACACAGCTGCACACAAAGCAAAGGTATTATTTACACCCACACTTCTGCCACAAGCTTAGCTGTAAACATACATTTATCATGCTGTCTATTTTTCAGGGCTTACAGTTGTATTAAAATAAGTACATACATTTTTCCACAAGTGGATTATTTTATTGAGGTGAGAACAGGGATTTGCTGCCTTTTCATGAGTAGCTAAAGTGGATCACTAGCTTGTTTTTTAATTTGCTGTTTTAATTGTCTCAAGACAACCCTAGCCAATATACCAGAACAGTTAGACAGTAGGTGACACCGTAACAGTAAGCAGCTTTCATTTCTGCGTACAAAACAAATAATGCTGCCATAGCCCTCATGTCAAGGTGCCATACTTTGGGAGTAAAGAAAGGGAGTTCTGGGGGAAACCTGCAGTGTGTCTTAAAGGGAGATATTATTTAATCATGTGCATTAGCTAGACTCTTGCACCTGTCTGATACGACTCTGGCACTGCCTGGGTGAAATTTAGGTTTAGTGATGCTAACCTTCACTTATGTTCTGAAGGACTCTGGAATACTGAAGTTTTAGAATTCCTCGGTTAAAATATTCAAATTCAGAAGTGAGGTGTAGTCACTTATTGACTCATCTAGTGTCCGTAATTGGGTGGGGATAGTATGTCTTCTCATGTCGTCTTAATGCCTCAGAATTTATATAAGTCTTAAGATAATAAATCTGTTACCATTAACATTAATCGATGTTGATTCAAACAAGAATTTCCAAATAGTGTTTCTGGCTTTTTGAGAGTCAGACTGTTGATTGATACTTCAGATGTTATTCTCCAATAGTTGGTAAGAGTCAAAACAAACATACCTTAGGATACAGTATGAATATGCACCAATGGGGCGGGTGAGGGGGGCATATTGCGGTTGTCAGAAAAATGACTTGCATATTACAGAAAAGGAATATGTGTAGAAGTAGATGCTCTTGTCTCTTAGTGCATTAGTTTCATTTTCTATTCTATTATGCATATTCTGAAATGGTCTTACAGTGTGTTTGTTCTGATACCTCTTTATAAGAAATGAAGAAATATAAGAAACCAAGGAGATCAAGGAGGACTCGAAAAGAGGAGTATGATCAAGATGATGATATGGACGGCCCTGTTATAGATGAATCAATGCTGTCAGTGAAGGAACTACTAGGGTTGCAGCAGGCTGAAGATCGATTAAAGCGTGACTGCATTTACAGGCTAAAGAAGGTGACAACACTGTCTTTGTATATACAGTATTCTCATATTTTAATACCTATGGTTTTAATCTGTGAATTGAGAAATCAAAAGCTTGTGCTCTTTATTAAAGAATTCCACTTTATTAAGTTAATGGGTTTGTTATTAGTGATCAAATCCATCTAATTGTAACAAAATGGGTGTTTAGTAGCTAGAAATGAATAAACAAGACTAGTGGACCTTAGCTTTTGACTGCATTAAGTATTAGAGTTTGTCTCTGAAATTGGAAAGAGGGAGGGTGTATTTTTGAATGTTTTAGGACAATTTAACTGACTTTAGCAAATGGTTAAATGAAGGTAACATCTTTCTGCATTGTAGTCAATGAACTATCTCAATTTTAGCATCCTCGAAGCTACCCAACAGCCAAGTATACCTGCAAATTATGTGATGCTTTCATTGAGTCAGTGGCATTTGCCCATAAACACATTAAAGAGAAGAAGCACAAGAAAAATCTCAAGGTGAGTTAATGACATCTAAACAAATACAAAGCATGGGTTTGTGAGTCTCTTGTTATCCTGCTACTGATGATGCAGTTATATTAGCCATGAAGTCTTTCCTTGTTCTTACCATGCTTAATATTCTGCTAGTGTTATATAGAGTGCTTCCTAGTCTAAACTGTTACTCCAGTGACATTGGTAAAAGCAGCAAATACGTAGCTTTAGAACTTTTTCCAACAGAGAGTGAACTCAGGATTGCTTCTAAGATATTACTGATATTTCTTAATAACTAGCATTAAAGGAAGCTTTCATTTAATGTATAATTCAGTATTGTGTAGGTTATAATTGTTAAAGTTTTGTAATAAAAAGCTGTATCAGCTTAACTTTGTTGTTCATGAGCTCTGTAATAGTATAAATAAATATATCTGCACTCTGCTTGTGTAATTTACTGGCTGTTCTTTGAGTAATATACTTGATTTAGAATGGCTTGGTAAGAATGAATTTAAGATTTAATTTGCACATATAAGTGAAGGTTGCCATTTTGAAAATAGCTTAGATAAAATGCAAAGGTTTTTAATACTCCAGTAAGAGAGGGGATGTATATAAATAATTATAATAGTTTTATATTTATATTTAATCATGGTAAATATTTAAACTTTTAACAGTATTTATTTTTTTATTGAAAGAAACTCCAGTGATTCTTTATACCTACCATGGTGCTTTAGATTAGAACTTAATTATGTCCTAACACATCAACTGTTTTAAAGACCTGCTTGCTAGCTCCACAATATAGATAGGCATAAACAGAAGCATTTATAGTGGTAGATAAGGGTAGGTACACTGAATCTCATTAAAGCCAATGAAGAGAATCGTTTAAATATGTTAAAATATATGGTTGTCTTTGAAGGAAAAGCAAGAAGAACAACTGCTGACTACTCTGCCTCCACCAACACCTTCCCAGATACAAGCTATTGGTGTTGCCATTGAAAATGTAGTGCAAGAGTTTGGCTTAAATAATGAAGATTTGGAGCAAAGACTCAAAATTAAAACAGTGATGGATGATTTATTGCACCAGAAATTGCCAGGTATAACTCTGCCATTTGGTTTTATTGTCAAATATACTAGAAAGAAAAGACATCTTCACAAGATTTTGACAAATTATATTACTGGTACAATTTGTTCTTGTTGATGTGTTTTGCGTGGTGACATTTTGGCCTGAAAGTTACTTTAAATTATGTCAACTGCCACTGACCTCAAGGGGACTATATTGTGACTGGGAATCAGCAAGGCATAAGGAGGCCCAAGCCATGCTCTGTTGGACCTGGCCGTAGTCCCTTCGCTAGCAGTAGGGTTAAGATGTAGGAACTGTTAGGCCAGACCTGTGCTACTGAAAGATGCTGCAGAATTGGGGTGATCCTCTTACATCTATCTACACCAGCTCTAGGAGTAAGATCTGCTGGCAAGACATTGCACAGTGACTACACTCTGACCCATGATTCGAGTCAAGTTGTTGAATAAATACAAAAAAATTCTTTGCTTTGCAGATTGCTTTCTAAGACTGTATGGCTCTTCCTGTAGCAGGTTTGGTTTCAAAACTTCTGACATAAACATTGATGTCCAATTTCCGGCTAATGTAAGTACACAGGATTTTATTATAGGGGTAAAATTAGCTTATTTTCCTTTTACAGTACCATTCAAGGAAAGATGCAGTGTGATAATGGGATTTTCATTTACCGAAATAGCTCATTTTGTGTTGATACATCATTACGTGCATCTTAACTAAAACCATCTTGGTCTGTTGTTAGTCGTACTACTAATAGGTGACATTACTCTGTGCTAATAGCATCTTCAATCCACTGAATTCAAAACACTTCACAAACACCAGTTAATTAAACCTCCCCACATCCAGCAACCCTGAGAGGCATATAAGGATATGTATACCCATTTTACAGATGGAGAAACTGGGCTCAAGAGGTTATGACTTGCTTTATGTCACAAAGTGACCTAGCGGCAACCCCAAACTCTTCCTCTGTTTTTTTAAATATGAAAGTATTAAACCTCCAATTTTTTTCATATATTATGTGTGTTTTTAGGTACGCCTCTTTTGGGTAATAAGAGATGCCCAACTTTAAACAAACAGGTTTGAAAATTTTGGCCTTTCCTGTCTATATGCTAAGAGTCTGTCAGGAAAGCATCAATTCCTATTTAAATATATTTTGCCTTCCTGGGTGGAACACTTAAAGCCAGCAACCTTTCTCACTTCTTCTACCTGCCATTGCTTTGGAAACAGATGTTATGTAGGTTTGAATAAACCCCAAAATTATTTTTTTAAAGAAGGGGGGAAGAAGAGATCTTCTTAAAATAGTAGTCAAAATCTCCTAGCTTACTTTCATAGCCCAACGTACTGTTCTCCTAGGAGAGCATCTGGCAAGAGAGAAACTCCACCTTTAAAGGTTCTGCTGAATGTCCTGAGGTGCTACTGGAGAAACTAACACTTTCTGGACATCTACGAAGATAAAGGCTTTACTGTTTTTTGAAGTTATAAACATAAGCAATTTTCAAAAACCAAAATAGAAGAAAATGTTGTTTTTCTACTCAAATGCTAAATCTTGACCTATGCAGACATCTGTATCTGTGTGGATTAAAATTTTCATTACCTAATATAATTCCTCCTCCTTTTTTATTCAGTGTATTATATGAACAAAGAATCTTCCTTTAGAAGATCTGTATAATGGCAAATCTTTAGGTCTGTAATCAGATCTAGTGTTTCTTTCAACTACTAGTCTCTGCTTTATTCCTTTTCTTAAAGTGCATTGCAAGCTTTCTTCTTTGATTTTTAGATATTCTTAATTCAAATAGCTGAAAAAACTAACACATCTCAACTGGCATATTGAGAATTATGAAGCATTGTACAAATATTAATATTCCTGACAACTCCCTTCTGTATTACATGTTCTTAACTAATGAGGAAATGCTGAAGAGTAATAGAAAAATTATGTAAGGTCAAAAGATTCTTAAAAAAGAAAAGTCTGTAGGATGACCATGAATGTTTAGGACTTCCATCAGTCTTTGGTTGTTTTTTTGGGGTTGATTTTTTTGTTTGTTTGTTTTTTTACTGTTTTTGTGGTTAGTATGTGTACTCAAAGATGGAACAGTAGGTAATAAAATCCTATTTTAAAGGAAATGGTTACCATCACCCTGCTGAACTGGGACACATGTCCCATCTTCAAGTTTGGGGTCACAGTTATTCTTGACGATAGAGTATTGGGGGGAACTGCACTATGAGATGTGTTGTCTTTTTATATGAAATATTAACAAAGGTTTTCACAGTTCAAGAGCCAAGTAAACCTAACATAACTTTAACTGCAAAGGAGACAACTTTTTTATTCAGTTTATTTTATGCATTTTACATCAGTCTGTGTATAGTATATTTTACATTCATCTTCCTAATCCATTTTGCAGCAACGGGAGAGAGAGAGAGAGAATATCTTTCAACAAAAAAATGATTGTAAAGCCAAAGCAGTTTGTACCGATGGGAACAGTAATATCTGAAGTTACCTCCCCCAACTAACAAGATCACAAATTCCCTTAAAGATCACATGGCACTACTTCAAAGACCAGGAGTTATTGGTTCCTAGCCACAGTTACTTTTCTTCTCCCTTCATGCTGCCCTTCCCCAAATAAGTGAAAACGTTCGCTAGAAATACTTTAGGCCGTTCCAGGTATTGATAGTTATCATCATGATTTAAGTAAATACTAAATTTACTGTTAAACATCTGGACATCCCAAAATATGAGAGCAAAACTAGAGAAGCATTTTATAAACCCCAGATAGATTGCATTCTAACTGCTGTATTATCCTAGCATGAAAGGGGGGAGGAGAGGAAGGGGAAAAACAATTGTAGGGTTCCATGTTTGTTTCAATAATTTAAAAATCAAATCTCATTTTCTCTTGTGAACTGAACTCGTATCTTTTTCTCAGCACTTGTCCTGCAAATACAGCTTGGGATATGAGAACCAGACTAAGCTGGTTGATTCTTGTTCCTCTTCACCAGAAATAAAAGTTGTGTTCTAAGTGACATTTGTGCCACTCAGTTGTTTTCATTGGGTTTTCATAGGGTTAAGTGATTGGCATTTGATAATACGTTCTGTTCTGTGTGCAGAAACATAATCCAGCACACCCTCAATTGGCTCAACGATGCTAACAGATGTAAAACATCTTAAAAACTTATTCTTATCTACTATCTATAGTAACTTAAGTGCATACAGGAAATCAATCCTTTTTGTAAGAAGTCACTTTTCAGAGTAGAACCACGTTTTCCAAATGTTTTAGTAGTTTAAATAATAAACTTCTATCATTTGACTCCATTTGGGTATCATTTCACAGATGCCTCAACCAGATGTTCTCTTACTTGTACAAGAAAGTCTGAAGAATAGTGGTAAGAAATACTTGTTCACTGCTTTCAGTTCATTTCAAAATCACACTCCTTCACTGAGTGCAAACATTTTTTAAATAGTTGCATCAAATCAAAAGCTTAATTAAGTTTTACAGAATATTAGTCTGTCTCCATATATAGTTTCATTCTTCTTTTATCCTGGTAGGTTGATAGGTACAAGAATAAAGGCATTAAGCTTACTTAACTGAAGGGGGACGCATTTTGTGTATTGAATTCCAATGTGTCTTCATATGTGGGGCAAACAGCTGGAGTTTTTATGTTGCTATACTCATTTGATCTATTATTAAAGTTAATTTTTTGTTGTGGTTAGTTTTAGGAAAAGTCACGGACGGGCAATACACAAAAATTCATGGAAGTTGTGACCTGTCTGACTTTTACTAAAAATAATAAATGGGGCTGACCTGGAAGTACTTGAGCCCTAACCTGGCTGCAGGAGAGGGAGGGTTCGTCGTGCCATTTTGGACTAGTCAGCAAATTTAAACCTCCAAAATGGCATGTTTGGTGCAGCTTGTTGGCCATTTTAGCAGTTACTCACCACATAAATATAAAGCAAAAAAGTAAGTGACTTGAGCTGATGTCAGAGCAAGAGACTGATCATTATCTTAAAAGGAAAAACAAGAATGGAGAAAAGACTAACAATAAGAAGAATTGGACTGTGGATTGTATTGTATTAAGTTTGATGGAGGGGAAACATTAAAAACAGAAATGTGGAGCGATCCAAATAAAGAAGACTTATAGGCAGACTTGTAGAACGTCAATGGCAGACTTACATAAGGTCAGCAAGGCTGCTGTAGTATTTAGGTAATTGTCTTGATAGGATATTAGAGAGAGAGGGAGAGAGCTTAGGGTGGCTTCATTCTGTTTAATGGATATTAGCCTACACCCCTTCATCTAGTACTTTTGTATTGTTGTCTGTTGCCTGAAAAAGTATTGAAATTATTGTGGACATTAATCTGTTTACAGCAAAATCAACAACCAAGGTGAATGCATTAGAAATGTTAAGCAATGTTGCTTATTGATAGCTATATGCTATTGAAAGTTCAGTTTAATTCACCCTTAGAGCATTTTTTTTAACCCAACTGCTAAGCTTCTGCCTCCTCTACCAACAGTAATATGATGTAGTTTAGAAATATTGCAAATTTACATAGTTAAATTGCATTTTCTCCTTCATGGTTTAAAAATCTCAATGAACACACTTTCTATCAGTGTTGATCCACCAGTCATGGCTTCTTCTTCCATGCTTGAGTTGGTCAAATCTCTAATTTGAGGTGGTCTTTTTATGACTCAAGCTGATAGACCCAGAGTCTAATTTTACTTCTTGCACTATATCAGTTTCCATTTAAACATGAAGTTTATTATTAATACTATACTTAATGTGACTTTTTCTTTTTTCTTCCTCCCCCCAGAATCTTTTATGGATGTTGATGCAGATTTCCATGCTAGAGTACCAGTGGTGGTGTGCAGAGAAAAGCAAAGGTCTCAGTTGTCAATTTGTGTGTTCTAATAGCATATAGCAATGTAAATTACACATACCCACACCTGAAAAAATGACGTTTCTGTACTAAATTATTACAGTTCCATGGATCTTGACACACAAACATTTATGAGCAAGTCATTCCTAGCCTAGAATAAGAGGGTAAGGGTTATTTCTTCCTCAACTCCCTCTTCCCCAGTCCTCTTCAAACAAACAAACAAAAATGGTTGCCATTTCTATCATGCATCCCTCTGCATTGGGGATGATTGCTAAATTAGAAAAAGTCCTTTCTTCCCTTCTAGTTAATGCAGATTTAATATCAAATGAGAGAAACGTTTAAAAAACAAAACAATGTAAAGGAGGTTTTAAGTAGCTTTAGTGCTATGAGAAAGGAAAAGAGGCATTTTATTTTGCCCACTTAACAAATATCACTTAAGATTGATGAAGTATTGTATAACTACTGATGTAAAATCTATCACTGTTTTGCAGCTGCTTGGTCTTTCATTAATGATTTTTTTTTTTCCTGCACTCTGGAAGTAGTTTATTAATGGGGCTTGGTTTAGTGAAATTGTTTTAAGTCACAGAAGTAAATGACATTGTAAGATGTTCATTGACTAAATGATTTAGTTCTTCTAAAAAAAAATCCAGAAACTGAGTGAATTGCTGAATTTTTAATTTTAATTTTGTTCTTGTAAAAGCTTAAAATGTTCAAAATCTAAAACTAAATACACAAATCAAACCAGTTTTGGTTGTTTCCTCTAATTGTAAATGTTAAGTCACCAAAACTATAATATCTCTCATTACATCCTCATCTTAAAATAGGTTATAAGATTTAGTATCACTTTCCTTTAAAAAAAAAAAAAAAATACAGGATTTTCAGTTTGGTTTTTTGTTTTTTTTTTGTTTTTGTCATTGTAGTGGCCTTGTTTGTAAAATAAGCGCAGGGAATGAAAATGCTTGTCTAACTACAAACCATTTGGCTACCCTTGGAAAACTAGAACCAACCCTTGTATCTCTAGTGATTGCCTTCAGGTACTGGGCAAAGGTGAGTCTTGTTTAATTTAAAAAACCAACCAAACAAAAAAATACCCCTCCCACAATTGGATGTATCTGTCTCAAACTATTCCTTTTGTTGTCCAACTCTTGTGTGATGCGTGTCTCAAAGCAGGCACCTGATTAAAAGAAGGTTAACCAAGATCCATCCTGTTTTTCATGGCATTTATGTTTTACTCTGTCATGCTAGTAAGTTTGCAGCTATAATTTGGAATGTGATTATTGTGTTTGTTCTTGGGAAAGAGTTACTTTTTGGACTGATATTCTGTATGATCTAGACAGGGATTCGCTGCCTCAGTGGGGTGGGGGCATAAACAGATGACTGTTGCTACATTAGGACAGATAAGAAGTGTGCCCTGGTATAGAAAAGAAACTCCCAGTGTGGAAAGGAGAAAACTGCTGTTTTAGATTGACTCTTTTTTCCTAACTTTTCAAAAAGAATCTATTTGGTTGTTTGAATGATCTAAATATTAAATTATTTTATGCTTTTTAAGGAACTTTCAATTGCTGTATAATGGTCTTATAATTAAAAACTGTGTTTGAACTTTAAACGTGACACTGGTTATCCTTCTATGAGGAATACATAACTTATCATGTGCAGTTTATTTTCCTTGCCAATTATGTGCATGCGCTGATTGACGTTATCTAACTGATGTATATAGGAGCAGATAGTTGCACTAACTTACAGAGTACACAGCAACTGTAACTGTGCCATATTGCCTTTATAGATAAAGATCTCATATATAGACACACACACAGTCTGTCTACACTTGCTAAAATTAGTTGGAATTAGTTAGTTTGATCTAACTAATTCGAACTAATTTTAGTTAGTTCGAATTAGCTTAATTCGAACTAGCATGGCCACACTGGAATGTTAGTTCGAACTAAGCAAGCACTTGCTTAGTTCGAATTAGCGATCCCCATTCATTCCAATGGCCGGTTAATTTGAACTAAGAAATTAGTTTGAATTAACATGGCCACATTGGTTAATTCGAACTAGTTAGTTTGAATTAAGCCCTTAGTTTGAATTAAGGAAGCCCTTAATTTGAACTAAGTAAAGCCTAGTGTAGCCATGGCTTTAGTTAGCTTGAATTAAGCCTCCTTAATTTGAACTAACTTGCCAGTGTAGACATAGCCATAGAGAGAGAGAGAGAGGTTCATGTGAAACTATAGCTTGGAATTTCTTGACTTTGTACCAAAAAAAACCCCAAAAATCCTGCCATAATGTTGCTTGAACTCTGAAACACTTGATGAGAGTGTAATTAAATTCATAGCAATCCTTTTAGTTTATAAATATGTTGATATGCCTATCTTCATCTGTTAGTTTTTTTAAAGCTGCGTATTAAATCCCAACTTCTATGCACCTGAGTAGCAGATGCAAAAGTGCTGCAAGTGCATAGAAAGGAGAGCTGTTGGAACTGTCCAGATTATTTGTAAAGAATTCTTAATTGTCAAATGAGGTTACTTTCACATTTGAAGTGAATGAAAACAAATTAGAGTCCATTTGGACAAAATGAGTGATGTATTTGATCCAAGTGTGATATGGGTTGAAGAAAGGTAGAATATGTTTGTTTCAGATAGCGAGTCTTTTTCAAATGATGGGGTTTGAAGTCGTAACTAACACAGTCATCTTTATGTATAACATTAGACAGCACTGTGGGTATGCGTATCATATATTGCATGCCACCTTAAGTCTTGATTTCTGAAATAACTTGAGAAGATTACAATATAAACATAAGGGTTTTAATTCTGAATTTATTATCCCCAAAGTCCTTAAATTACAAATGAGCATTTTATCAGAGGAACAGAAGGGAATAACACCCAGATCACATTGACTTTCAATTTCCCTTCACCATCATCAAAAATCCAAATCATTGTATGCAACCAATATCGTGTATGGCTGGGAAGTGATCTGAATGGAATGCATATAGGAACAGAGATTTCAGTATTCTGAAACTAGAGCAATGGCTGTGATTTTAATGACAACATGAAGACCTTTAGGATCAAACACATCCCTCAACATGGGGACAGAATGGTTATATAAATCTTCTCACTCTTTTACAGTATTTAAATTGACTGATGGGAAATGATAGATACTAAAAAAGACTATTTGTAATAAAATGCCTGAAGTGGAGAAATTTTAACATGTTCCAATTTTTTTATAGCTATGTTGTGCTGATCGTCCTGAAGAAGGTGGTTTGCCATCCTACGTGTTTGCTTTAATGGTTATTTTCTTTCTACAACAAAGGAAAGAGCCATTTCTGCCTGTTTACCTGGGATCATGGGTATGTGCTATTTAAGTATTATCAATCTGAGGGTGATATTCTTCTAAATCTGTTGGTTATAATTATAACTTAATTATTATGTGCCCGTTTCTTGTCTATCCCTTGAACAGGAGAGTTGAGGCAGGTCTATAATTTGGAGTTTTGTTGACAAAAATCAGTTTCTGTCAACTAAACAGTGGAGGTCCACACACCAAAAGGCTCTTCCCACTGCTATAACAAAACCACCTCAATGAGTGGTGTAGGGCTTACATCAGTGTAGTTAGGGCGATGTAATGTGTCCCTGACACCAGCTGTTGGCTGGCATTCTTGGTTTTGTCAGTCAGAGCTGTGAAATTGACAAGAAAGCTGGGCAGCTACCTTCACCCCTTCCACCCGCTCCTCTGGAGAGCTGCGTGGCCGAGAGGGAAGGGAGAAGCCCCAGGTGGCTGGACCCCATTCCTAGCTGGGAGCAGGGGGGCAAGAGAAACCCCAGATAGCTGGAGCCCGTTTCTAGCTAGAAAGAGGGGACAAGAGAAGCCCAGTGGGGTGGGCTTTGTGGGCAGCGAGTCAGGAGCCTGTGGAGCAGCTGGGCTTCTGGCAGGAAGCTACCAGCAGAGCTGAGAGTCTGGGCTCACGTCAGGGCTTGTGTCTGTGAACACTGCTCTTACAGACATTGATTGTCATCCTTGTCAATTTGGCAGCACCAGAGAGCCTGCTCCCTAGCTGAGCTGCTGCTCAGAGCCATGCTGCTATGTAGGCTGCCTGCTGGAGCTGCCACATGGACTCTCTGCAGAAAGCCTTGCTGCTCCCAGGGTCCCTACTCTCTGCTCCACGCCAGGAGCCCGGCTGCCTTTCTTACCCCCACTCTTGGCTCTTTGCTACTCCCAGCTAGGAGCAGAGCTGCAAGAAGCCTGGGCAGCTGAGACCCTGCTCCCAGCTGAGGAGGGTCCCGGACGACTGAGATCCTGCTCTCCTAGTGGGGGCAGCTGTGAACTGTGCGGAGCTGAGAGCCCTGGCTCTAAGCCTCCCCCTCTCTCCTCCCCCCCCCCCCCCCCCCACGCACACACACGCTGCCCTTCTTCAGTTGGTGGAAACGCTCCTAGTTGGAATTTGGAATTCACACCACCAGCGGAAGGAGGGTACTGTGGACATCAGCCACTGTAGTAACAGTTTGACTTAAGTTTGTAGTGCAGACATGCTCTCAATGAGCAGCTAGTCACTATTTTGTTTTCCCATTGATCAGTGTGTGGCCCCATCACCTTTGCTACACAACCTTGATTCAATCCTGGTGCAGGTCCATACTGTGCATTGAATGGGGGAGGGTTGCTGTGGAAAAAAGTAATCATACAATTAAAGACTGTGTCATAGTGCTTGTGTACAAGGGGGGATGATTAAGGTGGTATCAGATGTGTAAAACTTTCAAAAATACCTTATTAATTTTTGAATGGGACTTAAGCACTTAAAGTTTACCCTAGGCCTAGAACAGTCTTCTTCAAACACTGATGTATTTCATCACTAGCATATTTCAGAATTCTTTACACACTTGTCACTTACACATAAATGGTTAAAAAATTCTTGGTTAAAGAATCAAAATCCATCTGTGTATAAAATTGTATTTAAAGCCAATAAGGTACCTTATGATACAACCTCTAACAAAGTAAAGATCACAAATATAAATCATATTTGTTGTAATTTCTCATCTTGAATATCTGCTAATGGAGTTGTACTGCCAATCAGTGACATTTAATCAGAAAACAGATTAACTGGGGTGTGGGTGAAAGCACTCTATTGAATGATAATTCAGGAAGCCAGTCTTTATTATGAGTATAATATGTGATCATTTTTATTCATCTTTAAAATACTGACTTTTTCCGGATGACTAATGCTATGGAAGAGGTTGGTTTGAAGTCCTTCAGGTAAAAAACATCTGTGGTGTTTTCTCCTCCTTTCCCTCTGCTTTCTCCAGATTGGACAATTCTCATTAAACAAATTAATGAACTTCAACCTTAAAGAGGTTGAGAATGATATTGTGGTCTGGGAGTATAATCCTGCTATTGATGATGCTGACTCTCCAAAAGAAGCTTCTCCTAAAAGGGGCCAGGTCTGTACCATTTCCGTTAGTTCAGTAGTAAGCTAGAAGTCATTACTACTGCTCTCAGCAGTGACAAACTCTATTTTAAGTGAAGTGTAATTAGTTTTGTATTTCAAAGCTAAACTGCATAATTTCAGTGGTTATGTGTGCAATGTTGTTGTGGCCATGTCAGTCCTTGGATATTAGAGAGACAGAGTGGGTGATGATTAAAATATATTGGCTCATTAACCTTGTCTCACTAATTCAGTGGCTGTCTATCTGTTGTGTGTATGAGACTTCCTAGCACCTGAAGAGAAATGTGACAACTAATAGTAGATCAGGGAGTAATTCTAAATTTTAAGGTACTTGTGATGCTTGTCATGGATATCCCAGATTTTAAAGCTCTTTACTACCTCTTACCTTTAGCGTGAGGAAGCCTTGTCTATGCTCACGATGGATCACTCTCTGACTCCATCAGCTACTGGCAATGCATGCTTTCTCCTTCAGGCCACCACAGACCCCACTCTGTCTTTACAGGTTAGTGATAGGCACACTCCAACATCCAAGTCCTCCAAGCATCTGCCTTCAATGTCAGTCCCTAAACCACTGGAGACTCTCAGAATTACAGACCTGTTGTTCCCAAAACAAACAGTACACCACAGCTTACTAGTTACTCCTTAGACCACAGCTCAGTTAAACACACAGCAGTTAGATTTGTCTATAGTGAAAACAAGTTTCCTTAAGAAACAGCAGCAAATGATAGCAAGCAGAAATATTGGAAACAAAGGTTTATGTATAAAATAACATAAAATGCTTACTAGGGCTTAAACTTAACTTACAAGATATTGCTCCTGTTTCATAAAGGTTCTCACCCAACAATTCTTTCTCCCAGTCTTTAGCAGCAATGTTGGCTGTGAGCCTATATGCATAAGAGAAACATGCTGTCACTTTCTCCTAGGGAAAGGATCCAGTTTGTGTTTCTACAATTATACTCCAAAAATCCATTGCCTTTACTTGTGAACAGAATTCCCTTCCTCTTTCTGCTTGCTCTTTTTAACTTTGTGTTTCTTTGTTCATTTTTACAATCTCTTGAATAGCATTGGGCTGAGATTGTAGATATGCTTCCATTGTGAAACAGATAACACATAATACACTCGACCAGCTAGAGATAAGCATCTCTTCCTTCTTGCCTGGCAGGAATATGTTGATCACCTTCTGGTGTCTTCTCTTAATTGAGACCTTAAGCACAAAATTTTCAGTGTATATGTTACCCAGCTCCTTACATGTTACCTGGACCCACATCTCACAATGATTATGATGACCAGTGTGGCACACGTTTTCATTACCAAGGGATAGCCATGTCAGTCTAGTTCAGCAAAAACAAACAAGGCGTCTAGTGGCACTTAGACTAACAAATTTAGTTATCACATGAGCTTTTGTGGGAGAAAATCTCACTTTGTCAGACGCTTGAAGATGGAGAACTACAGATGAATAGGAAGAAAATAAATGCAGGGAAGTGTAAGTCATAGAACCAGGTCAGACTGTTAAAACAGTCAAACATTCAAACAGTGGAGAACAGCATATTAGAAGGCTTCCTTTTTTCCCCTCACCTCCCTCTAATATGCTGTTCTCCACTCTTTGAATGTTTGACTGTTGTGACAGTCTGACCTGATTCTATGACTTATACTTACCTGCATTTATTTTTCTCCCATCCATATATAGTTCTCAATCTTCAAGCGTCTGACAAAGTGAGATTTTTCTCCCACAAAAGCTCATGCAATAAATAAATTTGTTAGTCTTTAAGCGCCACTAAACTCCTTGTAGGTTTTCACTAGAGATCTTACATGACACTCTGCAGTGAACCAATATGTAAACACTAGACTCAGGGGATCCCTGTAATCTTTATGCAACTCTGTACCAGTGGGCACCAAGAGCTTCCGGCGTCAGAGAGTTGGGTTGTTAATATCTGTTAAGCCAGGGTACAGGCGTAATTTTTGGAATTCAAACTTACCGATCAAATGAGTAGCTCTTAATTTTGAATTGTTGTTGCAGGATAATTACTATTAATACCTTTTATTTTTCTTATAGCCTCATTGCATTGCTCTTTTTTAGAAATAGCGTACCTGTATAAATTCAATTCTAATCTCACAGCTGAGTGTGTTAATACAGAAATTACACACGTTTAATCCAATGACTAACATTTATAATTTTTTCTGGAAACTGCTTCATTCTTAGTTGGTAAAATACTAAGCAATCTCCTATATAGAAAAAAACAAGAAATCTTAAAAAATCATTTGTGCTGTGTTTATGAATCTAAGCCATTATAAAATTTATGGAAAGTAAATTCTTATAAAATATATTAAGATATAGCCATGAAAACTAGGACCATCCAAACAGGACAAATTTAATGAAAAGTATGACATACACTGAAAGCCAGTGTCCAGTAATTTGGCATAATATCAAAATGGACTAGCAGTGATTACCAGTATCCACAGCATCTTTTGCTTCATGACAAATAATTGATTGTTCATACTAATAAACAACTCCAGCCAAAGTGACCAAACTTTCAAAATTGACAGAATAAATATCCAAAAACATTCTAAACTATGTACTTTGCTCTCTGTCGCTTCACTTTCTTGCTTGAGGTGCATGCTTTGTGCCTGTGCAATTAAATGGCAATACAAGGTGATTTTCTGAAAAAAGATTTGCATTTGATGAGACTGTATCCTTCAACCTGAGTTTTTTATGCTCTGAAATGCTACTTTTAAATGCATTATACCCCGGAACATTTTAATTAAATACACAATCACTGTTACTCTTAGCCATAATCATAAATGTCACTGTTTAACCATTATTCATTTTGATTAAGAGTTTGATGTGTTAATGTAAATTAAGATAAGTATCTCTTTAAATTGTCCTCTTTTGTACCTGTAAAATGTGCATTTAACTCTCATAATCTGCTAGTTCCTCTATTTGGGTATAGTATTGATCTTTATCATTGAAACCTGAACACTAGTTGTGGAGGTAATTTCTAGCCATTGTATTACCTGTTATGGCTTCGTTACAATATTGTCATTGTGATCTGTTGTTCCTTTTCCTTTATACCACTTTAACGCTTAAGTTACAAGTTTATTTAAAAACTTGTTACTTTGCATTTTTATTTGACTCTGTGTGTGTGCATATAGGTTATCAGTGACTGTATGTGTCAATGAAATGCAGGTTTTAGAGTGGCAAAATATTTCTGCCCCCAGAATGGGGTTTTTCATATACCTTAAGGCTTTTGCTTTCTAATTAACAGGTTCCTTTAGTGTTTGATTCAGGACACCAATGTTCAGCGCCAGTTGGGCAGCTTTGGGTAGAACTGCTTCGCTTCTATGCATTGGAGTTTAATTTGACTGATCTGGTTATCAGTATACGACTTAAAGAAGCAGTGTCTCGTGAATCAAAGGACTGGCCTAAAAAGCGCATTGCCGTGGAAGGTACCTGAAATCTGTTTGTCAGTTAAAATGTATAAGCCCTGTGACCTACCAAGTATTCCGTCAGATGTGTAGGAAAAACTGTTTCAGCAATATGTTTGTGTGATGCTATTAAATGTATTAAGTGGCATACGATGCATATAAAGTTTCCACCACATAGTACAATGCTCTGTTCATTGCTAATATGTCCCTGAGACAATGTATTAAGTTAATTGACAATATATCTCAATGTTGTAAGAGAAAACAGGACTAATCAAAGCTATCTTTACTTCTCTGAAAACTGTATTCATCAATGAAGTTACAGACTTCTGCATTCAGTTAGCTCATTGCTTTTTTTTTTCTTCCAGACCCTTATTCAGTAAAGAGAAATGTGGCAAGAACTCTGAACAGTCAGCTAGTATATGAGTATATTCTTCACTGCTTAAGGGCAACTTACAAATATTTTGCATTGCCCCACAAAAAACCTACAAAATCCAACCAAAAAAAGCCTTTGAACGTTAATGAGGAGACATCACAAAGATTAGAATCTGAAAAGGATGCCATAAGGCATGATGCTACTGATATACAAAACATAAATGACAAAATGGGAGAAGGTGTATCAGCTGATTGTATTAATATTGTTGATATAAGCATAGACACACCTCAGGCACCTATAACTGATCCTTCAAAAGTGTTCGGCTCTGAAAGCCTGACTGAAGAAGAATTGGCAGACGATATAGGACATTTGGGAATTGCACAGGAAGATTCAGACTGTGTAATTGAAGAGATTATTTCTGGTGATCTTGAGGACTTTAAACCAAGCTGTGAAGAGACAGAAAGCGGAAATGAGGAGGATGAGGAGGAGGAAGAGGAAGAGGAAGAACTTGACCATGATAAGAAATGGCAAAAAAATGTGATGGTTATTGATCAAGACTTGGATGAAGACAGTGAAAATGGAGATATCCCTATTCCAGCAAGTGAGCATGATATTGAAACGTTTAATATTTCGGACTCTGAAGGTTTTCAGAGCACTGTTGTCACAGAGAGCGATGAATTTGGTTTAGAGTGCCGTGTTATACTTGACGATAAGGCTGACGTGGAGGAGGAGGGCACAGAGGGGACTGATGAACTGGACGATTCCCTGAACAAATTTGCACCTTCATTACAGGACCAGGTATCTGAAATCAATAACTCAGATGATGAGGAGGAGGAAATAGAAGAGGGAGAACAGAGTTTTATCTTAAATCTAATGGAATGTGGTGGTATTGTGACTGCTGAAGATGAGCTGGACAATACTTACACTGGATCTGCAGATGAAGATGCACTGTCTGAGGAAGAGGAAGAATTATCCATCCCTGTTAAATATGAAGAGACAGAGCTGGGGAAAAATGCAGATGAGACTGTAACGGTAGCTTTGAACAAAGAGGATTTTATAGAGAAAGAAAGCCTTTGTGAAGAGATCATACCAACAGGACAATGTATGGAATCTGAGCTCTTTTATGAATTTAATAAACCTGCTTTCACAAAAGGCAAGGTAAGCTCTTAACATCTAACCATTAGGAAGTATTACTTACCGTTTAGGGCATAAATATAGTTCCAATTCATTAAAGAGCCATAGATTTTTTTAAAAGTCTTGTTTTCTATTCCCACAGAATCCCACAGTTGTATGTAGCTTGTGCAAACGAGAAGGTCATCTAAAGAGGGATTGTCCAGAAGACTTCAAAAAAATTGAGCTAGACCCTTTGCCAGCATTAACACCCAAGTTTTCAAATATTTTAGATTATGTTTGCATCCAATGTTACAGTAAGTCATCAATATAGTACTCTTTCAATATGTTTGTGGAATATATGAATTAGTTGGATAGGTTTTAATACTACTCTAGGGAATCTCTTAGATCAATAGCACCAGTCAAGCTGGGTTTTGAAAATAGTAAGACTGGTGCAAAAAGTGAGATTCTATACAATAATGACATTAACAGTAGATTAGTTTTATTGCTAAATTGCACCTGATAATTGTTACATTCATAAATCTAAACTGTACGTCTAAAGAGGGGACAAAAATCCAAAATTGTAGGCTGATCATGACTGACTACTGGAATTAAACATGGAGTCAATAAAAGCTTGCTGGAGATGGAATACACTTGAAATTTAGGCATCTACATGTAGACTTCAAAGCCTAAATGTAAACATCCATTTTCTAAAAATTTTGGCTGACACTCTTTAGTGTGATATTCTGAATCTCATTACCAGAAACTGCTGTTTGAAGGGACAAAGGCAACAAATTTCTACAAAGAAAAAAGGCTGACTTCAGATTTTTCAAATCATTTTCTTCCACTTATTTGATCTTGGCACCCTTCATTTCTGATGTCTAGTTTTTCTAACATATTGTTATTGCTAATAATATACTACTTCTTTGACTCAGTATTTTTCTTCTTTCACTTACTTGCTTGTCCCTCTCTTCGTCTCCCACCTCCATTTCCTCTTTTTTCCTTCTTGTCACTTAACTGTGGCAATATTTTTACATATTATTTTGCCTGACTTGGTGTATTTCTGGCTTTTTCTTTTAAAGAGGATTTTGCTCCGAATATTATAGAGGATCAGGCTCGTGAACATATTCGGCAAAATCTGGAAAGCTTCATCAGACAGGAGTTTCCAGGTAATTGTGTAGCTTCTTTTCATGCTTGTATTTAATATTTTAAATATATTTTTTTAAAGTTGCACTTTTTTTAGTATTTTCAACAATTAAATTGTACCGATTATAAAGAAAAAAGTTAGCCAATATAAACTTCTTAATATGTTCTTTTCAGTTGCTTAAGACTCTACTATGTGATCTTAAGTTAAGCTGGAATCTCAACTCACTCTTACAGCTTGATGCTGCCACATTATATGTTATGCTCTGCCTCCCTGAGCTTGTGCTGTCTTCAAATCCCCTCAAAAAGAGATCCAAAAACATGTTAGTTTTTTATTTTATTACATCCTGTTGGTGACAAATAGTTAGTGCCCTGTGCAAATACAAAATTTGTATCTGCGTCCGATCCACAAACAGGGACACATCTGCAGTTTTTTTTTCAGGGTTCTAGATATAAAGTTTCGATCCTCAGTCTTTTATGATCCACACATATAAAGCGAATATCCACAGATTTGCAGGGTTTAAAAATGGTCAACGTTCATGACATCAACAGGAATGAATAACTGATTTAAGAAACCAGTAATCGCCATTTTATAATGGAACTGTTTACACCTAGCGTGTTGGTCTTAAATTTATCAGTTGAGTTTGACCATTTGTCATTGTATTTGTGCTTATAAGACTATTACAAACTTTCTGAAACCCCTCACAGTTCACTTTGGAATCTTGATCTCAAAATTGAATATCATAGGCAGTCATCAGAAAATCCAAAAGACTTGTTATCGTATGTGAGACCAGGAGAGCAATTTGCATTCTAAACTAGAGACATAATATGTGACTATCAGCAAACCTCAGTAGACTAGAGCTAAGGTTTCCATTTCTGGAAATGTATCGGGTGACCCACTAAATGCAGGCTTCATAGACTCATAGACTTTAAGGTCAGACGGGACCGGTGCGATCATCTAGTCTGACCTCTTGCAAAATGCAGGCCTCAAAACCTCACCCACCCACTCCAGCTATAGGCCACCAGCCTATGACTGAGTTATATACCTCCTTAAATCATGTGGAATCTTTGTCTGAAGACTTAATTTGAAAAGTTATTGTATCACTAATCCAGATCCTCACAGGATTTATCTCAAACCCTCATCATAGTAATCTAATTAGTTTGTCTTTTAATTTGTTCCTGGGTGTAAAGCCCTGCAGATCCATGGGTATCCGCTTCAGATCCACGGATATCCGCAGCTCCATTGTTGCGGATTGGCCGCAGCTGCGCATTCTATTTTTATGATCAATCCCTGCAGCTGCTGCTACAATCTGCCTCAGCAGCACACAGGGGAACAAGGAAGCGCTCCATCCAATCCCAGATGAGCTCTCATTGTGGACTGCAGAGTCTCAGTCACAACAGCCTGGGGTTTAGACAGACTCCACTCACTGTCAGTCAGTTAGCATGCTGGCCACTGATTGGCTCATTCCCCATGCCTTCCTCGCCCACTTCTTCATTTTCTTGTTTGCAGTTCATATGCCATGCTGTCAATCAGAGGTTTCATTGGTTGCCAAGGAAATCTGATTGACCGCACAGTATGCAAACCGCAAACAAGAAAAGGAAAAAATGGGTGGGATCAATGTTCTCTCTAAGCTGATGATGCAACTGAGCAAGTTACGGTACTCGCTGAGTGGCAATTCGTGAGGCATGGTGCCACATGGGCAACAGTTTTCCCTCCTGCCCCGTGCCTTTTAATTTAGTGGGAGGATTTTTTTGTTTTGTTTTTCTATTACTGTCATTACTGTAACTTTGAGAAAAGTTGGATGGTGTTGGAATATGATGATGAAATTGTTAGACTGTGCTACTTTGCTACCCAGAACTATCCATATAATTATAAACATATACACAAATAATTAAGTTATTTCTTGATAAATCAATTCATAAGATAAAGTAAAACAACCACAAGAAAATAATTTTGGAAAACAGCAATTAATATCTGAACATATTTCTTAATAACTGTTGAAAATATTTTTTGGAATATACACACTTTTAGAGATGACAAATAGAAATATTTGTGTCAAACTGAGCAATCACTTAGTTTTTAGAGCCCTGGGGATCATTGGGCTGGGGAGGAGAAGGGACACGGGGATCGGGCTGTGCAGGTCTCTGTTAGGTGCACGGGTATGTGGCGGCCGCTGCACGGCCACGCTCCTTTGCAGCTTAGAGGGAACATTGGGTGGGAAGCATGTGGCGAATGAGCCAATCAAATGCTAAAATGTTGATTGTGAGCCCAAGCTTGATTGCGGGTGCGGTTCCAGATCCACATAAAACATGGCATGCGGATCGTGGATCGGATAAAGACTGACATTGGGTGGGTGCAGTCCCACATTTTTGTATCCGTGCAGGGCTCTAGTTGGGTGTGAGCCTGGGTAAATCTCTGTATCTTTTTTCCACTTTGTAAAATGGTGATTCTTCCTTACCTCAGAAGGGTCACATGAGATTAAATTTACTGTTTTATGAAATACTCAAACACTGTAAGTACCATAGTTATACAGGGAGCCACATTAAATTATCATAATGTTTTCTTCTGGCCTTGGAATTTATGAAATCCAATAAATACATTTTCAAATTTATCCTAAATTTTATATATAATCTTGTCATTTTTTAATTGACAGGTGGCTTGTCAATAGATAGACTGGAGGTTGGACGCATTAATTGCTAATTTAGTACTTCAAAGCTCTTTATTCTACCCAAATCCCCCTTACTACTGCGACCCTACAGGGGACATAAAATCTATTTCCATAGAACCTGCTCCCTGGGCTCCCGCAGGTTACTAAAATTGCTCAAAAATCAAATGGCACAAACAAAAGTCATAAAAGAGACATTAGATACTGTCATCTTGTTAATCAAATTGAAATGTGAAAATGTTTTACGTACTCAGTCTATAAACAACATCTGTGATTAACTGAAAGAATCTATGGGGGTGGGGGAGGACTTTTCAGTTTATGCTGGTGCATTTTTCTCCACCTCATGCATAACCATAACTCTCAATCTTCAGTTTCTTCCTGGCTGAAAAGAGCCCTTTAAACATTGATAAGAGAGCAGAGAACTCTTCATACTAAAGAAAACAGGAAGAGAAGAAAATTTCAGAATATACTGTTTAAATAGTGTTTTATCTGAAGCTGGACTTAGTTGATTTCCAAAAATACAAATTGATAGTGATCCTTTTAAAATAAGTTTCTTTTTCTACTTTTTGTGAACCTTTTTTCTTAACACCAAAACAATTAAAATTTTGCTGAAAGAAAAATGTATGGTAGAATCATTGTTTTGAAACATTGTTGTTTACTTATTACTCTTAAAATGTAGCGAATTAGATCAGTAACTGTACACTGTTTTCCTCCATAGAAGATCAAGTGATATGCTCAATATTTAATAAATATTCTTGGTAAAGCCCATTATTACAAAGAAGTGATGTTTAATATTGGCCCAATCAGACCCTGCCTATTAAAAATGGACTGATGGTATCTCAGTGTGTGGTTCTAATATCATGTCCTTTACAGGAACCAGGTTGAATTTGTTTGGCTCATCAAAAAATGGCTTTGGCTTCAAACAAAGTGACCTTGATATTTGTATGACAATTGATGGACTGGAAACTGCTGAGGTAGAATTAAAGCCCTTTTGTATAAATGTATCACTTGTACTTGTATACTGCATATATACAGCCATTGTGACTAGAACCACTGTGTCTTGACATCATTTTGAAAGGAGGACTTGCACTATAGCTGCACAAGTAAACAGAACTTCTACCAAAAAAATTAATTGGCTAGTATTGTAGGTTCCTCTTGTTGCTATTTCAGCTAATCTGTTTTAAGAATTTCTTCCCTTACCACTGAGCTTAATTTCATGGATTCTGCAGTGAAGTGTTAATACTGTTGGATAGGGAAATAAATGAGGCACATCTGGTTCATTACCACAATGCTTGATGCATGGTACGCAAAAAAAAGATGGGATGGGAAAGAAGCAAGTCTTCCTTTTAGGCTGACACAAATGAGCAAATGTTTTAACTGCAACTTTATAAATCCTTTTAAGAACATTTAGATATCCTTTTAGTGTTGTCTTCATCATATGCTGCATTTTGAAAGTGTCTAGTATGAATGTCGTTGAGTCATGTCTAATGATATGGCTTTAAGATTACTGAAAGGCATGTCTGCTGAAATGGCTTGGCTAGGAGACTTCCCAATGGGAATAATTAAGATAGTTTTTCTAGAATTTTGTGATCAGCACAAAACATTATCAGTGCACTGAAATCCCCTCCTCTCCCTTTTCAGGGACTTGATTGCATCAGAATAATTGAAGAATTAGCAAGAGTTCTGAAGAAACATTCAGGTACCTTTCTAGATAATAAAGTCGGTAATTTTGTGTACATGAATTTGCAAGCTATTTATGGAGCGAGAAGGCTCAGTGTTAGCAGGATTGTGTACTTAGATGAAGACATTTGTGTTCATAACATAGGTGAAAACAAGTCCTAAGTTAGAAGTTTGACCCTTCAGACAGTGGTTACAGTTTTGTGTGTGTTTAAGGTAATATTGAAAGACAGTGCTGACATTGGCACATACTAGATATTATAGTTTATATACACGAATATATTGTTACAGTGATCACATTTTAATGCCTTTTTATAGGGATTTCATAAGTATTTTAAAATGATTAACTCGCTCTATACCAAATAAGTGTTTTTGCTATTTAAACAATTTGTTTTTAGCTAATGTTAAGCAAAAACTAATTTTATTAGATTCATAGTTTTTTTGACAAGTGTCTAAAAGCAATATTAAAATATTAATTTGTATACTCTTAATATACGTATAGTTAAACTATAACTTTGATATCTGTCCACAGGCTTTTTAAGAAATCTACTACACTTATTGTAAGCCCTTGTTAGTGTGTTTGATACCATCATCATTGTATTAAAGTGAAAGCCAAAACTTAAATGCTCCATCCTAGGTCTAAGAAATGTCTTGCCGATAACAACAGCTAAAGTGCCAATTGTCAAGTTCTTCCATGTCAGAAGTGGTCTTGAAGTAGACATCAGTTTATATAACACACTGGTAAGATAATGATTATAAATCATCTATTCCAGTTAATATTTAGGTTCTAGTCCTCCATTTGACTCTTTCTGGGTGAAGTCAAAGGAGGCAAAGCAGCCATTTTCTGGTAAGTGGATAGGCTAGTCGTAAATTTAGTTTAATGATGGTAAACATCAGTGTTTTGAGGTATCTTGATCCTTTCCTAGGACCAGCAGGGAAAAGATTAACATCCTGAGCAGTGAGAAGACCATTGCTGCATATTTTAAGTGTAAGGATTGTCAAGGGTCAGGGCTGTCTCATCTCCCATAAAATAAATTTTCCACTGTGTACTATGCTCTGGAGAATTAGGCTGGTAAAAGGAGGAAAATATTAGCTGGAAAAAAAAATCTTTTTACCAGATTGAATTTGGCCTTGCAAGCCTCCTTTGCAACTCTCAGGTTCAAACCCTGAAAATGGGTTTTGGCTATTTTGTCTGGTTTGTGAAAAGTCTGGTGCTACTGTAAGTAGCTCTTTGAGAATGCTTCCAACCCCAGCTGGCCTGGCTTGTTCCATTCTCTACGGAAGCAAAATTTATGTCTCAAATACTCGGCAAAATGTTTTCAATCAGTGACTCTCGACTTCAAAAGCAAATTCATTGAAACAGTAAGGAAAAGTAAGTTTTAGTGCCAAGTGGTAAAAAACATTGTGTCTGTATCAGCAGAGGTGAACAATGGGAAGATATTTTAAATGCTAGGTATGATGAAAGTCTGTTCTTAGGTTACCCATCTGAACGCGTCGGTTGGTAGTGCTTGCATTTCTAGCGGGAGGGGAGGGTGGGGGAAGAAAGTTTAGGAGCTACCCCAAATTTATGCTTCACCACCTGCCTTGGAAATAAAATAGTAGGTTGATGCTTCACTGTTCTAAGATATTATCCTTTGGATGCTTCTTCATATTGTTTTTGGGCAAATGAAAGTTAAGGAACTAGTTAAAACATCTCTCAGCAGAGCAGTGATAACTCCTCTCCTGATGAACACTTCTTTTTGAGTAAAATGTGTTTTAATGTGCAGGTCTACATAAGTGATTTTGTTGAGCTCATAATAGCTGCACTGTTTGCTTTGAATTCAGTACACTTTTCAGTTACACTTTCACTTATTTACAAGTTAATGCGCTCACGCATTTATATACACATGTGCATATTTGTACATATGCAAGCCTTTCAGGCCAAGTGGCTGTGAATCATTTTAAGTCTCTGCTCCCCCAAGTAAAAATATGTCATGTTTTCAAAACCTCCCTCATCAGAGACTTTTACTAACTACCACTTTTTCCACCTCATTCCCTGTTTCCCATACTTGACTTCCTTATTTATTTACAGGCCCTGCATAACACAAGACTCTTGTCCTCTTATGCAGCCATTGATCCCAGAGTAAAATATCTCTGTTACACAATGAAAGTCTTTACAAAGGTGAGTAATACTTCAGGCCCTTTGGAAGTTATAATGCCCACAGTATAAAGTGTTATAATTAGCTTTTCTCTTTCCAGATGTGTGACATTGGAGATGCATCTAGAGGTAGCCTGTCCTCCTATGCATATACTCTTATGGCGCTTTATTTTCTTCAGCAACGAAATCCACCAGTCATTCCTGTTCTCCAAGAGGTACCGTATATCAAGAACTGGATTGGTACCAATTAGATTTTTAGTCCACAATTGAAAAATATAGTATTCCAAATTAAGACTGGACAACTGTGCTCTAACTAGTTAACATTCTGTTCTTAGATCTATAAGGAGCCAAAGAAGCCTGAAATTTTAGTTGATGGTTGGAATGTTTATTTCTTTGACAGACTAGATGAGTTGGTGAGTCTTTTATATTCACTTCCCTGATCTAGCATTATTTTACAATAACTCTACAAAGTGAATCTAACTCCCGGTAAGACGTGTTAAAAA
The DNA here is from genome assembly GCA_007922175.1 of Pelusios castaneus. Taxonomy (NCBI): domain Eukaryota; kingdom Metazoa; phylum Chordata; order Testudines; family Pelomedusidae; genus Pelusios; species Pelusios castaneus. Next base: position 9,196,584 of record ML685776.1, read on the forward strand.
ATGCCTTAGATTAAAGTAAAAGCTAGTCACTAGCAGTGACATTTGCTTATACGTTTTACGCTTGGGCTGAAAGCGAACTTGTTCTTTCCTCATTATTTAGTTATATAAACTGTCAGATATTATTGAACACAGCTATGTCAGCCGGTCGTGTGCCACTTCAACGTCTTGCTTTAGTAATCTAAAAATGTCTACAACTATGCTGAAAGCATTCTTAATTGAATCTTCTAAATATTTTTCGGCTCTTAAATGTCAAATATTTAAATATCTTAAATGTCAAAGCCAAAGAGTGTTACAACAACACCTGCCTTACGACATGATATTTTCTTTGGAAAAAATAACATTACTCAAGATAGACAGCCAAGCATTAAACTTGAAAGCAGACTATCTTGTTTGAGATGTACATATTCATATGTATTGGCTTAGCCTAATAAAATACAGTAGAGATTCCAAAATACGTCTTATTTTTTTTAAACAATCAAGCTAAGGTTTCCAAGGCAGTATAGGAGATAAAGCCAGTCATTTAAAATTATTTGACAAATAGTGGAAGATGTGTAAAAATCTCCATCTTTTGCTGTCAATTTACCATAATGTAGTTGGTTTTATACAGTACAGGAGGTCAATGCTTATATTCAGTAGAATAACTTTTGTGTGGAAGGGGCATCCAGCCTAAATGTAAATTTACAAACGTAGATCAATTACGCTGGCTATCAAAACTAAACAGCAAGTGTTGTCGTTTAAAGAAACATTAGCAATACTCTTTTTAACATAAAAAATACCCACTAAATTTAAGCAGTAACATTTAATTATGAATATTAACCTTCAAACTATAAAAGGATGGAAAGTGATTTAGGATAACAAAACCATGCTTGTATATAACCACAATTATGTGTAATTTGACACGTCCAGATTGAGTGTGCATGTACTTAATCTGTCTGAATTGCTGAATATCAGAACAATAAATATTTTTCTCTCAATTCCAGCCAGCTTGTTGGCCAGAGTATGGTGCAAACACTGAATCTGTTGGGGAGCTATGGCTGGGACTTCTCCGCTTCTACACTGAAGAATTCGATTTCAAAGAACATGTTATCTGTGTCAGGAGGAAAAATCTGCTTACAACTTTCAAGAAGCAGTGGACCTCCAAATATATTGTTATTGAAGGTATTGTAGGAATTAATACAGAGCTCATTTATGTTTGGAATTGCTTTAAAACTCATTTGAAGAAATCTGCCGTTTCCACATGTTGTTTTTTGTTTTCATACTGCAGGATTAGGAACCTCTTCTCCTAAATGCTTTTAGTGAAATGCTGGCACCTCAAAAGTTAGAGCAAAACTCCATTGCCTTCATTAGAATCTGAGTTTAGGCCTTATTTTTCAACTGAAATAAAGTAGAAAAATAAATTGTACCCTCCCCCCGAACGGATTATTGTATTGTGAGGATTATTTTTGGTTGAGAGCATGTCATCAGAATGGCTAAGAAAATTGGAATTCAGTCCATAGTGTGACTGTCCATCACACTTTCTGAAATCTTTTTCCCTAGTTCTTTAGAATGTTTTTTTTTAGATTGCTTCTAGTCCAGCTCTCCTTACTTATTATCATGTCCCTTATCTGGAAACTATTAGCTGTCTACTTAATGTCTTGAACATTTCTTCTGTTAATTTTTGTATAGCATTATACAGAATGTTGTAACTATGTTTTAAATCAGTTCCTTTTTTTCCTAAAAGACCCCATATCCAGCAAAGTACTTAAATACATGCTTCGCTTTTTTGTTTGTGAGCAATCCCACTGAAGTAAAATTTAGTTTAAATTTACCAAATATTTTAGTGCTTTGTGGCATCAGGTCTATATACAGAAAATCTTGTCAATAAAGACATTAGTTTTCTAGCCCCCATCTGACTTAGATAGAATTTTTCCCTCTCACCTTTAAAAACTGCTCTTTTTCAACATTTCAGTCAATTTGTTTCATTGCTGGACTGTTAAGATTCTCACTCTTTGGAATATGTCCTCTTTCACTTTTATATAGAGAAATCCATTTCAGTGTATTGATTCTGCATCAGAAATAACATTAGATTGTTTGTGTTCATATTAATCAGTTCTGTTCATAGTTCACTTTCATATAGACTTTAGTAATACCTATGGTATTCTTCACCCAGATCCCTTTGATTTGAACCACAATCTTGGAGCTGGCTTATCGAGAAAAAGTAAGTTGCCTTGTCTACAAATATTTTACAAAACTGGTGAGGCTCTTGTTCTATTGAAACAATAGATTTTTTTTTTTTATTTCCTAGTGACAAATTTTATAATGAAGGCTTTTATCAATGGCAGAAGGGTATTTGGTACCCCAGTAAAAGGATTTCCTAAAGAATATCCCTCAAAAATGGTAAGTATCTTTAGAAGATAGAGATACCAAAGTTGAGGGCGAGTGAGTGTGTATCTGAGCCCCTGTACCTACCATGAAGCTTCATACAAGGCTCATATGAAAACAATTGCACTCTTGTAAGAACTTATTGGTTACTTACGTGTGGCAAGCAAAGAGTTTCCTTTCAAATTTCAGTGGTAACTTTTGTAGTGGTGGTTCTTTTGGCTCTAACTATAAAAGTTCTTTTACTTTTACTTTTGGTTGTTTCAGTTTTTTTTAACAGTTATAAGTTCCAAAGGGGTAATCGTGTTAGTCTCATTCAGCAAAACAAACAAGGAGTCCTGTGGCACTTTTAAAGACTAACAAATAATAAATAAATTTGTTAGTCTTTAAAAGTGCCACAGGACTCCTTGTTTAACACTTATAGTGTGTTAGAACCTACAAATATCAGCCAGGTTGGGGCTCTGTTGTACCAGGATGGAGTAGATTGCAGCCTCTACCCCAGGCAGTTCAGTTTGAAATTTGTTTTGGTAAACAGGCTGACCTAGAAGGAAGCAGTAGTCAGTGCTTCAGAGAGCTGGTTAGGACAAGCCCTCACATATAACTGTGTTACACAGGCCTGAATTGCAGTCCCATTGCAGAGAGTGGAATATGACTGTGACTTTGCTCTCATTGAAACTAGAACATTTCTTGTCACACTGGAGGTCTAAAAGACTAAACTGAATTCTTTGTACTGCTGTGATTAGTTAAGGATTCTACAGCAGATACCACTACAGTGATACAAAGCACACCTAGTTTCACCCTTTCAGGGAGCTGCTTGAACTGATATGTCCTCATACCTAGTCATAGCTATATTACATTTTCAAGTCTTCCAAAAAAAAAAAAAAAAAAAAGTGCATAATGCTACATTTTTTCCTTTTAGGAATACTTCTTTGACCCAGAAGTACTGACAGAAGGAGAGCTGGCCCCAAATGATAGATGCTGCAGAATTTGCGGTAAAATCGGACACTTCATGAAAGACTGTCCCATGCGGAGAAAGTACGTATATTTTTAAGGGTGCTCTGTCTTTGGTAGTACAAGGTTCTTTATTTTTATTTAAAAAGTGGATTCCTTAAGTAATTCTAGAGCAGAAATAGTAACTTGACACTACAGACTATTTTCCATAATTAAACCGAGAATAAGAGTTGCACTTGGAATTTTTTTTTACTTTTAGTTGGGTTGTCACTCTTATTCCTTATCTCAATGTCTTAGGCTATGTCTACACTTGCTAAAATTAGTTCGAATTAGTTAGTTTGAACTAACTAATTCGAACTAATTTTAGTTAGTTAGAATTAGCTTAATTCGAACTAGCATGGCCACACTGGAACATTTGTTCCAACTAAGCAAGCACTTGCTTAGTTCGAATTAGCGATCCCCATTCATTTCAATGGCCGGTTAATTCGAACTAAAAAATTAGTTATAATTAACATGGCCACATTGGTTAATTCGAACTAGTTAGTTCGAATTAACCCCTTAGTTCCAATACCCTATTTGAACGTATTAGTTCGAATTAAGGAAGCCCTTAATTCGAACTAACTAAAGCCTAGCGTAGCCATGGCTTTAGTTAGTTCGAATTAAGCCTCCTTAACTCGAACTAACTTGCCAGTGTAGACATAGCCTTAGTGTTTTTGTACAGGAAAATTGTCATAGTTTATGAAATACATATTTCACCTATGGTGCTGTTCAGCTACATCAGGGATATTTGCTGTGGTTAGAAAGCATTTGCATTAGTTGGAGAGAATATGAATGCAGAGTTGACTAGCTGTGCTCGAGAGAGAGCTAATGAAAACTTTCTATATGTTGTGTTTAAATAGCTTCTATTTATAGAATCCAGGAGTTCCCCAGCAAAGGTACCTTTTGTGATGTTTACTTATACCTAAAAGCAAGGAAAGGGCTCCACAACGTGATTTTAGACATCTGCTCCCAAAACCAGAGCCCAGTTTACATACAAGAACAAGGCTGCCTGGACCTGGGACACCATTTTCAAGATTCAGTCAGATATCCATGGTTCATTACTATAGAAAAACAAATGCTAACTGATATTTCAAAGAGCCCTGGACTTGAGATGGTAAACACTCTGAACTTGCAACTGAAATGGGTTATGCAGAAATCACTACTGACCCAGTTAAGGATGTCAAATCATAAAATGCTGAAAAGCAGTAAACAAGTTCAAGAGGAAGAAATCAAATAAAAGCTTTTAGTTGTGAGGTGAATTGAAAACGTGTTCCTTTACAGTTTAGATGGCCTATAAAAGTCTAAACCAGAAGGGATTACTGATAGAAATGTAAAAGTAATGGAAATCAGAGTTCATCCCTTCAGTTGGAAAATTTGAGCAGAATAATTTAAATGTCTGAAGAGAAAATACTCCATCTATCAGATGATGATCTCCACCAGCCTGGCTCCAAGGACCTGGGCTGTTTCAGTAAGGAGTTGCCCCTTTAAGAGAAAAGGTGACTAAGTTATTGTATTCCTAGCCAAGCTAAAGACACAAACCTATTTTCAGAGGAACCAGTTCGACTGCCCGCGTGCGTGCACACACACATGCACTCTCTCTCTTCCATAGACAGTTGAAGAGTCAGGAACATAAGCAGTGACTGTCTGCAATATCATGTGTTATGTAGTTTTAAATTTGATTAGTGAATTTGGAAATGGATATTGCTGAGACATCTAGGTTAAGAACCCATGCATCCGGGACCTATCCAAGTGTAACATTTGTTCACAAATAAAGAATATAGAGAGTATTTTCAAAAACATCTTAGTGACTCTGAAACACAACCTTTTTTGAAACTACCCCATTTGTTAGAATTTTAACGCTCTTAAATTTCTTCTTAGCGTTTTGCTTAGTGTCTTTCTCTTAAGTGGATGGACTGCAGCAGCCCTGGCCACCTTAAATAATTTTTTAGATGTTTACAATATTGTGATTAAACTTGTTAGTGTATAGTTAATAGTCTTTGTTAGATTCCAAGTTACATTAATATAAAGTTTAAATATAATGTGTTTGTGCAATATGGCCTCCTTTTGAAATATGCTAAGTATATGTGATAAATACGTCTTTTGAAAGATATATCAGTTGATGAAAGCTTCTAAGAAGTTATTAGAGAAAATGGGCATTTCAGTGTTACTCCTCAGTTGTCAGTATGACTCAATACACTAGTCCCAAACTTTCTAATTTCCACTAATCCATTACTAAAATCTGAGGGTTCACTTTTACATCATAAATATTTTTCCTTTTGTTCTGTCTCTGTGTATATAGTGTGTACTATGAAACCACAATGTTTAAGAGTTTGGTATTTCTCATTTGTATCATAGTGTTGTCAGTTGAGATTTGAACAAATTTAAACCAATTATATTGTGGACTGAGTGGTTTAGATTCAGGGCTTTGTAAAAGGGAAAAGTTTGTACAGCCAGATTAGAAATCCATAAAAATCACCACCACTAGAGTTTGACTCCTTGATTAAAAAGATGTCTTGCTTTTTAGCCATAGTCAATTGTATGGTGCTGCTTTACTACCTATATTGCTTATGTTTTCCATTAGAGTTCAGCAGTTTGCTTAAGTATATACATAACTAAATTTACTCAGTATTTTATGCTGGTTCTCCTACCACTAGGAAAAAGATAGACACATTAATTCATTACTGTTGCATGTCACAGAAACCCTCATAAAGATTATAGCTATTTAACAAAAGATTTCTTTTCTTCATTTACTGAGAGAGCCTATTTGCTTTTACGTCACTATCTGGCTTTTGCAGATTGAGACGACGACATGATCATGAAGATATTAAAAACCAAAGGTACATGGAGAACAATGAAAAAAGAAGCAAAGAAGATAAAGAAACCCAGAATAAAACTTCAGAAAAAGATACCTCAGTCAGGGAGGGAAGGATACTATGTACACCTCAGAAGAACAAACTTGGGAGGGCAGCAATAGAAACAGGAAGAGACAAGGCTTCGAGGCAGTCAGCAGAGAAGTGGAAGCGACAGGAGGACAGAGACTTAAGAGAAAAACGTTGTTTTATATGTGGGAGAGAAGGCCACATTAAAAAAGAATGCCCACAGTATAAAGGAGCTGCAGGTATGAAATCCAGATACAGTTTAACACTCTAACATAATCTAAAACAGAACCTATAATTTTGGAGTATTTGAGATTGTCTAAATGGATCTGAATTAGTGTCTCAAAATATGCTGCGCATACATAGTACTGAATGTTACTACTTCTTTAAGTGGTATCCTGTGGGTGCTGGTGCATCCTCAATTGAAGATTTCTATCAATAGTGCTCATGTGAGTCGTGCAAGTGTTGCTTCTGTCTTGCCGCGCCATTGGCGTCTCATTCAGCACACCTGCACCAAGACCCCTTTGGTTTCTTTCTAACGGTCCACGGTCTGAGCAGAGCCCTCACCAATTTCTGCCTTTAACTTCTCTTAACAATTAGGTAGTCTTTTTAATAACTGCCATCAGAGAGATACATGCAACATCCACGCCTAAGTCACTGCTGTTTGGCACAGTTATCTCCCAGTGCACCCAGGGAGGCTCTTTCTCCCATATCATTTTCCAGCAGAGGCTAGGATGAGGGAGCAGAAGGAGTCTTCTCCTCCCAACATTCTTCATCCGCCAGACCAACTCCTGAACCTCCAAAATATAGATCACATGCCAGACACAGTCATATGGTATGGACCACCATGGCTCAGGATGCCCATACTTTTCCAAATGCAGCAGCCAAACTGGGATACATAGTCTGCCTATACAAAGGGTTACAGCCCCCTGTTCGGATATAACCAGATCTCCATCACGATCTATCCCACCCATTTCTGAATCACCTTTGGAGCCTACTGAAGGAAAGAGAAGATAGTACTGAGCAGGAAACATCACCTCCAATGCGTAATTCATCTTCCTTATTTGACTAGGCAATAATATCTTCTCCTTCAGTGCCTGCAGATGACTTTAAGGTGGCTCCAGTTGTCAGAGCCCCACAATGTCTCAAACAATTAAGTCAATAGAAGCACTCCTGCTGAGGATCAACATCATTGACAGATGGGGTGTAATGTGGACATGAACTACCACAATAATTACTGCGGTGGCTCTATGTCGACCTAACTTAAGTTGACTTAATTTTGTAGTGTAAGAAAATAATAAGTAAGAAAGCTGTCTTGCATTTTATTTTATTTATTTATTTTTTACATGAATAAGGTTGTCCTCTTGGATGATATTAAACTCCTTCTTCCTCATGAGAATATCGTACCAACAGTGTTGTAATCCTTTTGGAAGAAGAGAAATGGCACAAATGTACATTTTAACAATTTAAAGCTAGTTATTTCTATGTATTTTTTTAATGAAGCCACCCTAGATGTTTGAGTGAAGAAAAAGGTATTCAAGCATTCTAACCAAAGAGATCTGAAATGAAGTTTCAAATCCGTGTTGCACCCTGCTTCCGATCCTGAATTACTTCTCTAGTTTTCCATATAACTGTGTGTCAAAGGTAAAAGTCTTGTGCTTACCTTCCAGGCTTTGGATCTCTGAAGTGGTTTCCTTCCACATTTATCCTTACCCCGTCTTTCTACTAGTGCTAGCATCAATATTGCCACCTTATTTAACACATTTCTACCTGTCTCTCCTAAACCCTTTGCCCTGCACTTCAGATTTGCTTCCCAAACCTAATTGGTCAAAATATCTCTCTTACCTCATTCAAACTCCTCTTAAAAACTCAATTCTGCTGTCTAACTTCTGAAGTGGGATGTAGCGGGAATGAAGACTAAAATATATTTTACTGCATTCATGATGTCTGTGCATTCATTGCGATGGTAGAAGGTTCAGCTGTTTTATAGTCCATGTGACCTAAAATTGCTGTATATTTACCTTTGTCACTTCTAGCATACGTATGTTGATGAGACTGTAGAATTTATATCTAAACTACAGTAATTACAGAAAGATGGTTGTTGCCTATCAGTACATGTATGTATTGGGAAAGGGTGGTCATGTTGATACGTCCATTGTACTTTGAAAATTGTTTTATATATGTCCCCAAAAGTGTTCTATATGATCCAGTGAGTAAGGAACTAACCTAAAATGTTAAAACTTGGTTCAGTTCCCTGCTCCATCGTGGATTTCCTGCATGATCTTAGGCACAGATAGAGAAGTGACTTGCCCAAGTTCTGTAAAATGGGGATAGTAGTTCTTCCCTACTTATCAAGGGTGCTGAAGTTAAATACATTGACTGACTGTGAGGTGCTGGAATATTACAGTGATTCAGGAAGAAGAGGGAAGGCATGCGTATAAGTGCCTTCAGAGAGAGAGAGCTTGTTGCAGCTTCTAAGAAAAAGGTAATATTTTTACCTTTTCAGTAAACCTTCACATTGTTTTAATTTCACAGGTGGGTCAAAGTCAGAAATGCTGTGTGGATCCCCTTCTTCACCCAGTGCTGTTAAACATGCTGGTAGATTAAATCAGGTAAACACTGCATAATTTTCTGAATCATATTGTTCTTAAGTATACTTAAAACAATTTTAGAGTAGTTAACTACCGTTCAGCTCAAGTTTCCAACTGTGATGCACCTTTTTGTAGATACAACATTGTTTATCTATAATCCAGTCAGCTGTTGCCTGCCTAATAAGTGAACATATAAAATTCAACTATCTCTATATGTATCTCTTTTAGGGAATACTTCAACATGAGGAAAAGAAGAAACAAAAAGGAAGAGTATTCTTGAGTCCCCAAACAGGTTTGTACAATAGAGTCTGCTTAACGGCAACCTGGTTAATAGCAGCATTTTGCCAGGAATCAGTTCTGTCCTGTTGACTTTATAACATTAGCGGTATTCAGATATTGGCAGTAGCATGCCACTTATCAAGAACGTTGTTTTGAAAGAAACGCCCCAGCTGTAGGTGGGTTTGCTGAGTTGCTGCCAGGGAAGGAGGCATGGGGATGGGCTGAGTACCCATCACAGGCAGCTTTGTTGAACTGCAGGCAGGGGGAGAAGTGCTAGGTGATATGCCACCCAATGTGTTGCAACCACAAAAGGTGGAGAACCACTGATCTAGTCCGTAAGAACAGCCATACTAGGCCAGACCAATGTCCATCTAGTCCAGTGCACTCTCTCCAACAGTAGCCAGGTGCTTCAGAGAAAATTAATAGAATAGGTGGTCGTCAAATGATCCATCCCTTTGGCCATTCTCAGCCTCTGGCAAACAGCAATACATGTCTGTTCTGGCTGATAGCCATTGCTGGACCTATCCTCCAAGAATTTATGTAGGGTTGGGGGTGGGGGGGTTGTTTTTGTTTTTAACCCTGTAATAGTCTTGGCCTTCACAGCATATTCTGCCAAGGAGTTTCACAGGTTGGCTGTGTATTGTGTGAAGAAATGCTTCCTTTTGTTCATTTTAAACCTGCTGCCTATTCATTTCATTTGTTGACCCCTTGTTTTTGTGTGTTATGAGAAGGAATAACACCACTTCCTTTTTTACTTTCTCTGTTATCAGTCATGATTTTATAGACCTCTGTCATGGCCCCCCACGAATCTCCTTTTCCACACTGAAAAGTCCCGGTCTTATTCATTTCTCCTCATATGGAAACTTTTCCATACCCCCAATCATTTTACTTGCTCCTTACTGTATCTTTTTCAATTCCAATATATCTTTTTTGCGATGGGGTGACCAGATCTGCATGCACTAGTCAAGATGTGGGCATGCCATGGGTTTATAAAGTGGCAATATATTTTCTTTCTCATTACCTATCCCTTTTCTAATGATTCCCAATATTGTTAGCTTTTTTTTACTGCTGCTGCATTCTGAGTGGATATTTTCAAAGAAATATCCAGTGTCTCCAAGATCTTTCTTAGGTTCTAAGTTAGCTCTTAGCAATCATCATTTTATTTACATATAGTTGGAATTGCATTTTCCAATGGGCATTATTTTGCATTTCATAGAATCATAGAATCTTAGGGCTGGAAGGGACCTCATGAGGTCATCTAGTCCAACCCCCTGCTAAAAGCAGGACCACTCCCACTAAATCATCCCAGCCAGGGTTTTGTCTAACCGGACCTTAAATATCTCCAAAGACGGAGATTCCACCACCTCCCTAGGCAACCCATTCCAATGCTTCACCACCCTCCTAGTGAGAAAGTTTTTCCTAATATCCAACCTTGACCTCCGCAGCTGTAATTTGAAACCATTGCTCCTTGTTCTGTCCTCTGTTACTACTGAGAACAGCCTAGCTCCCTCCTCTTTGGAGCACCCCCTCAAGTAGTTGAAGGTTGCTATCAAATCCCCCCTCAGTCTTCTCTTCTGCAGACTAAATAAGCCTAGTTCCTTCAGTCTCTCCTTCAGTTCCTTCAGTCACATGCCTCAGCCCCCTAATCATTTTCGTTGCCCTCCGCTGGGCACTTTCTCATTTGTCCACATCCTTTCTGTAGTGGGGAGCCTAAAACTGGACACAGTATTCCAGATGCGGCCTCACCAGTGCCAAATAGAGGGAAATAATCACATCCCTCTATCTGCTGCCAATACTCCTCCTGATGCAGCCCAATGTGCCATTGGCCTTTTTGGCGACAAAAGCATACTGTTGGCTCATATCCAGCTTCCCATCTACCATAACCCCCAGGTCCTTTTCTACAGTGCTGCTACTTAGCTGATCGGTCCCCAGCCTGTAGCAGTGCATGGGATTTTTCCGTCCTAAGTGCAGGACTTTGCACTTGTCCTTGTTGAACCCCATGAGGTTTCTTTTGGCCCAGTGTTCCAATTTGTTTAGGTCTCCCTGAATCCTGTCCCTGCCCTCCAGCATGTCTACCATTCCCCGCAGCTTGGTGTCATCCGTGAACTTACTAAGCTTGCAATCTATCCCATCATCGAGATCATTAATGAAGATGTTGAACCGACCCCTGGGGCACTCCGCTCGTTGCCAACTAGACATTGAGCTATTGATTCCTACCCGCTGAGCCTGATGATCTAGCCAGTTTTCTATCCACCTTACAGTCCATTCATCCAACCCATACTATCTTAACTTACCGATGAGAATGCTCTGGGAAACCGTATCAAAAGTCTTGCTAAAGTCGAGGTATATCACATCAACGGCTCTTCCCGCATCCACAAATCCAGTCATCTCATCATAGAAGGCGATCAGGTTGGGCAGGCACGATTTGTCCTTGGTGAATCCATGCTGACTGTTCTTGATCACTTTATTTTCCTCCAAGTGTTTCAGGATGGATTCTTTGAGGACCTGCTCCATGATTTTTCCAGGGATTGAGGTGAGGTTGACTGTTCTGTATTTCCCCGGATCTCCCTTCTTCCCTTTCTTGAAGATAGGTACTATATTTGCCTTCTTCCAATCCTCCAGGACCTCCGCTGTTTGCCACGAGTTTTCAAAGATAATGGCCAGCGGCTCTGCAATCACATCAGCCAAGTCCCTCGGCACCCTCGGATGCAGTTCATCCAGCCCCATAGACTTGTGCCCATTCAACTTCTTTAAGTAGTCCCTAACCTGACCTTTCATCACCGAGGGCCACTCTTCTTCTCTCCATTCTGCGTTACCCAATGTAGTAGCCTGGGAGCTACTATTTATCAGCATTGAATTTCATCTGCCATTTTCTCGCCCAATCACACAGTTTTGTGAGATCCCTTTGTAACTCTCTGCAGTGTGCTTTGGACTTAACTATCTTAAGTAGTTTTGTATCATCTGCAAATTTTGCCACTTCATTGTTCACCCTTCCAGATCATTTATGAAAAGGGCTGATCTCAGTACTGACCCCTGGGGGGCATACCACGCAGTAGTTCTGCAGTTTCACATTTGAGTTCCTTCAGAACTCTTGGGTGGAGACCATCTGCTCTTGGTAACTTATTACTGTTTAATTTATCCATTTGTTCTAAAAACCTCCTCCAGCGATACCTCAGTTTGGGACAGTTCCTCAGATTTGTCACCTAAGAAGGATGGCTCAGATTTGGGAATCTCCCCCACATCCTCAGCCATGTAGAGTTCATTTAGCTTCTCTGCAGTAACCTTATCCTCCTTCAGTGCTCCTTTGGCATCTTGATCATTCAGTGCCCCCACCGGTTGTTTAGCAGGCTTCCTGCTTCTGATGTACTTAACATTTTTTTTACTGTTAATTTTTGAGTTGTTAGCTAGCTGTTCTTCAAATTCTTTTTTGGCTTTCCTAATTATATTTTTACACTTCATTTGCCAGAGTTCATGCTCCTTTCTATTTTCCTCAATAGGATTTAACTTCCACTTTTAAAGGATGCCTTTTTGCCTTTAACTTCTTTTTTTAATTTGGTTAGCCACAGTGGCACTTTTTTGGTCCTCTTACTATGTTTTTTAATTTGGGATATACATATAGAGTGAGCCTCTATTATGGTGTCTTTAAACATTGAGCTTGCAAGGGTTTCACTTTTGGCGCTGTCCCTTTTAATTTCTGTTTCATTATCTTCCTCACTTTTGTGTAGCTCCCAAGTCTGAAATTAAATGCTACCGTGATAGGATGCTTTGGTGTGTTGTCCCCTTCCCCCACCGCAGAGGGATGTTAAATTTTATTATGTTATGATCACTATTGCCAAGCGGTTCAGCTATATGCACCTCTTGGACCAGAGCCTGTGCTCCACTTAAAATTAAATAAAAAATTACCTCTTCTCTTGTGGATTCCAGGACTAGCTGCTCCAAGAAGCAGTCATTTAAGATCATTTAAGAAATTTTATTTCTGCATGCTGTCCTAAGGTGATATGTACCCAGTAAATATGGGGATAATTGAAATCACCCATTATTACTGATTTTTTTTTTATTATTATTTTTATAACCTCTCTAATCTCACAGAATATTTCACAGTCACTATCATCATCCTGGTCAGGTAGTCGGTAATCTATCCCTCCTGCCATATTCTTATTATTTAAGCGTGGAATTATTATCCATAGAGATTGTATGGCACAGTTTGGTTCATTTAAGATTTTTATTTCATTTGACTCTATGCTTGCTTTCATATGTAGTGCCACTCCCTCACCAGTATAACCTATTTTGATATATTTTGTACCCTGGTATTACTGTCTCTCATTGATTATCCTCATTCCATCAAGTTTCTGTGATGCTCATTATATCATTATCATTTAATATGAAGGACTCAAATTCACCATCTTAGTATTTAAACTTCTAGCATTTGTATATAAGCACTTTAAAATGATCACTTTTTAGCTGTCTGCCATTATGTGATGTAATTGAATGGAACTTTTTTTCATTTGACTGTTTCTTAACAGATCCTACCCATATTTCATCCTTTTTAATCCTCTCCTCCTTAGTAGGATATAGAGAATCTCCATTAATAGATCCTCCCCTAAGGAATGTCACCCCCAGTCCTCAGTGATGCGAGCTCTGTTTCTGTGTTGATACTGGAGGCAGTTCAGACTTGTTGCTATCAGCCTTTGGGCTAAGTCACAGCCTCTTTGTCTCCTGGAACTTTTTCCTCTGGCAGCAGAACCAGTGAGGCAGTTCAGGTCTCCCCTACTTTTGGTGGTTTTCTTTCTTTCTTTACGACCAATAGGTTTGGTTTTTACAGCAGAGTACAGTCTTTCTATTTGTATCAATTCCTTTTCCTTTTGTTCTCCTGTTTCTGCCTACTTGAGTCTTTTTATACATTTCGTGGGGACAGTTCCTTTCAAGGAACCCGTCATTCTGAAATCTCCATCAAAGAAACAGCCTCAATAACCCTCTAGAAATATACAGGAGCAGCTAATTTCACAGATGCTGGGGCAATAAAGCAGGTTCTTTGTGCAAACCAACTACAAATCAGAAAAGGAGATAGTGGTCTGAACATGACAAAGGACAGTTGGGCTCAGGAGAGAGCTTTCAAAATTATACAAGCCTCTGCCTGAGTAAAAAATAAAAAGATCCCCTAGTAAGGAGGCTATTCTTTCACCAGATTGCTGCTCTGTTGAATTCTCTGTTAGAAGCAGAATAGGACAGCTATTCACACACACACATCTGTTTCACTTGCTTAAAAACTTGGCCTTAATAGCTGATTAAAATCTAATATTTTTTTCTAAATTACTAGTGTTTTTTGGGAGGCCTTTCAGTTTGTGGCTGCCCAAGCCTTGACACCATATAACAGTCTGATTTCTGTGAGTTGGCAGCTCAACTCTTTCCGTAAGGGGGAAGAAAAAGGAAAAAGTTATATTCCCTGACCCTCTGAAAATTAGAGGTGGATGTGTCAATCTTTAGTTTGCTGTGGTTGAATCTAATCTGGGTCCATCTAAGTTTGTCCAGTTTTTGTTCTTTCCACGTGGAGTAGGCCACAAAATATGGAGCAATCTGAAAAACAAGCTGTGCTTTCAAAATCTTGTGTTCAGATTATTGCTTTTCTTTTTGTTTATAACTTTAGTAACATGACATTTCTTTTGTTTCTGTTTAGGCAGCCTTTCCAGTAAATACATGACTCAGGGAAAAGCCTCACCGAAGAGGACCCAACAAGAATCATGAGAGCTCTGAAATTCTAATAAAAGGAATCCATTCACTTCAAAAATTAGATTCATTTTGGCTAAAGCTTCTGGGCTCACAGGATAGCAGCAAAAAAAAAATCTTCAATTTAAGTTTAAAGAAAACATGGAGTTTTATTTTAATTAGATTTCTAAAAGTCAGAGGCAATGGATTTTAATGCAGTCCTCCTTCCATGGACTCCTGCTCTTAATAGAATATTTGAACATTTTAATAGAAAGCCATGATGTTTGTATTTGTTTACTAGGTAAAACATGTAGATAAGGGAAGGTGCTCATTTTCAAGGTTTTAACATTCAACCTGACCCTTTCAAAGTGCACCAAAATTGTGTGCAAGCCAAATATAATGTTCTATTTTTCTTCAAAAATGGACTTTTTGAAGGAGGAAATGCTATTTATTAATGTTGTTTACTGAATCCTTGTGTAAAGTGTTCAAAATGTTTGTGGACTACTACTGATGTATTTGCAAACATTTTATCTGTGGAGAAATGAAAACATGGACATTAGTAAACTTTTATGTAAAATCTCTGTGGATACACTGCCACTGAGTTTCTTTTTTCCCTTTGTGATTTTATGAGAGTTAATATGCTGCTGTGCTTGTATACAGAAAAAGACTGAGAAGCAAGTTAGTCCTGTTTGATGCTGCTAAGAATCTTTCCCACAGCTTATAAAACACAACAGACAAAATTGCTGTAAGGAAAAAAATGATAATCATCAATTGGGGTTTAAATGCTTTTCTGTTTTCCTAAAAAGTGAAGAGGATCTAACTTCCAGCCATGGATTTAATTTGGGTTGTCATCTTAAGGTTTACATGAAATAGTTTTGGAGCTGTTACTGTACCATCATACTCTGTTCTGGGGAAAAAAAAAATCAATACATGGTAAAAATGAAACCACTGTTATTTATGACTGAAATAAACAAAAGTCCAAACTTGAAATTTCTATATTTCTCCTTATGCTAATTCCAAATATTCTTGTTAAAGTACAAAATTCAGTAGGAATACAGGATAACTTCATTATACGCTAACTGCTTAGTTAAAGATGTTGTGTTTTAAGACTGTTTCCTTTCATTAAATGTCCACATCTTTTTTAAAGAACTAGGCTGGGATTTTCAAAGGGGAAAGGTAGGTAAGCATCCAATTCCCATTGAGAAGGGGGAGGGAGAGAGAGTGTGTGTAATATCCTAAAATTCATTACTTCATAAATCTGTCCACTTCACTATACATCAAGAGAATTTTTAGAAAAAAGATTAACAGAAAACAATCACAAAAAATATGATTCAGGTGATGGAATGTTTGTCAAGATCACTTCAACTTCATATCTGGTGGTACATTTTTTATCATAAAACTACAGTTCAGCTTTTTCTTCAGAGGCTACTTATGGTTTTTGTTGTATTGCTTATTTGCTGGGTAGCAAAATATAAAAGTTACTCTGTTCTGTATAAATAATGCCTCAATTAACCCTACTTTTAAAGTTTTTTCTTTGGTTGTGGATGGGAGTGAAAGATAAAAACTTTTACAGAACTGTGTACCCAAAGAGGAAGCGATCCCCACACCCTTATGTAGAAGATTTTAAAAAAACAAAACCCACCATTGTTTGCTCCCTGTCACACAGCTTCCCTCCTGCCTCCCTCCATGTGGTACTTTTCCCATGAAGCATCCCAAGTATGAAATCTTCCTTGCTAAACCTGGCTTTATCTGAAGGCTGGTTCTGTGGATGCCCTCACCTTTCATTCTGAAACCGTCACTCTCCCCCTTCTACTCCAGCCTGAGTTGCTGTTAAGGTTTTGTTGTTTGTTTCTTTGGAGAGCTAGTTGTGAAGAAGAGGGCTTTGAAGGGGAAGGGGATTTCTCTAGGCAGCTATGAAAGCAGGATTCCTTCCACAGTCTGAACACCAAAATCCTAAACCTGAGGGTCATGTCACAGCTACTAACTATGCCAATAGGATAAACTGTACTGAAACTAGCTAATAAATACACTTGATTGGCTACAGTAGAGCAGGATGATGATCATTTACACATCTGTGTGACTGATGTATTGTAGCTTCATCTGTGTTAAGAGCTAAAAGAAAAGACTGAAGTGAACATTTTTGAGTCTTACCTATAGTACAAATTTAAAAGTCCCACTATTTAAAGCAGAAGAAATGTGAATTATCACTTCCAAATCTTCGATAGTGTTGCAGAAAGATGCTTTTTGTTCTATCTCATTTTCAGTTCCTATAGTAGGAGCAGGAAGTGAGCTCTTAGTGTTAATTTGTGCTAAAGATAATTTGCTGCATCTGTCTTGGTATACCATGGCTTCCATGTCTCTGTTCCCCATTGTCTTACACTCCAGTTTAATGTATGCTGTGCAGTGAGATTCTGCCAGTATTGAAAAATGGAGGAGGAAAGACAATTTATATATTGCATGTCTGGCACTGCTCACATTTTTCTCTTGGGGTAGTCTTTAACTGGAGTTCGTAGGAAGGGCTTCCTGCCTGATTTTAGACTATTTATCCTGTACCATGTGCAGCTGCTGGTTCTCCTTCGAGTGATTGCTCACGTCGACTCCAATTAGGTGTGCGCGCGCATCGTGCACGGCTGCCGGAAAGGATTTCCCTAGCATCCCCAGAGGGTCGGCTACAGAGCCCCCTGGAGTCGCGCCTGCATAGCGCGCCTTATAAGGGCTCGCCGACCCTTCCCCCGTCAGTTCCTTCTTACCGCAGTGACGGCTAGTCGGATCGTGGGTCTCTCGTTGTGGAGATCCGTCCTAGCATTCTCTATACTCCTTACTTTTCGAAGTTAGCAGTCTTCTTCTTCAGTTTACTTAATAGTAGCAGTTGCTAAGCCTAGGGGCCGGGGCATGCCTCGAGCCCCAGGCTTTAAACAGTGTCTGGAGTGCAACAAGCCTATGCCCAAGAGCGATCCGCACTCCACTTGTCTAAAGTGTCTCGGGGAAAAGCACTTGGGAGAAAAGTGCAAAATTTGTAGATCGTTCCGGCCCAGGACACAAAAGGACCGTTCCCAAAGACTAAAAGTACTCCTCATGGAGGCGGCACTTAGACCCTCCCCCAAGGCTCCGGCGCCGACTACGATCTCGACGCCGTCGAAGAGTTCCCCGGCACCGGGACCGTCGAGCCAGGGGAAGGACAATCGGCACCGGGTACCGTCGGTACCGAAACCGGGGCCCCGGCACCGGTCTTCTTCACCGGTGCCGCGGAAAAAACACCGGGCGGACAGAGGCCGGTCGCCGACCATTAAGGACGGCGCGAGGGGTAAGGACACCGTGCGACCCGTGTTGGGCCACGTCGCTGCCACCCTGAGGACGCCCAGATCGTCACCTCCGCCCCGGGACATCGGGAGATCTAGTGCGGCTCCGGTGATCTCCGTTCAGGAGCTAGTGGAGGACGTGGAGATTACAAGGTCTCCCTCCACGCCTGAGACATTCGAGGCCGCCAGGGAGCTTATAGAGAGTACGGCACCGCGTAGAGGTGATCCCGACTCCGCGACCGTCACTCCGGCGCCGGGTAAGCCCCGTCAGTCAAGGGGCAAGCCCACGCCGCTACCGGCCCCTCATTCCCCACGGCACCGCTCCCCGATGTCGAGACCCACGGCACCGCCATGGTCTCCCAGGAGCGTGTCGCCTTCGGAGTCCGAGGAGGGATCGATCGCGTCCCAACGGAGCCGCTCCCGCTCCTCCTCACGGTACCGCAAGGAGGCGTTCCCGGCACCGTGGGGTCCGGCATGGCAGAACCCCAACAGTTGGCCTTTCTGGACGCCCTGGGCATATCATCAGTCCAAGGGGGCACATTCGTCTCGTTTCCTCTCTACGGCTCCGACCTTTCCCAGACCACGTAGTCGGTCCGAAACGATTTCCCGCCCAGACTCGGTACCGGAAGGGGACCGGCACCGCCCATCTAGCACGGCACCGCGTGGGACCGGCACCGTGCCTCCACCCGAGGATACCGGCACCGCAGCCGAAGCCTCGACGCCGCACGATATCCTTGAAGACGAGGACTGCTCCCTTGTCAAGGGCTCCTCGTCTTCGTCACCAGACGAGGCAGTAGCAGGCTCTGCACCGGCCCCACCATCGGAGGATGGCAGGGCTCACCAGGACCTCCTTAGAAGGGTTGCCCTCAGCTTGGGCATTCAAGCCCAGGAGGTCATTGAGGACACAGAGGACCCCATGACAGACATTCTGACCTCTTCAGTTCCCTCGAGGGTGGCTCTGCCACTAATAAAGACCATTGATAAAACCATGAGGTCTATCTGGCAGACCCCCTCTTCAGTGTCGCCCACCCCAAAGAGAGTAGAGAGGAAATACTTTGTACCTCCCAAGGGGTAGGAGTACCTTTACACCCACCCAACTCCAGGGTCACTTGTCGTGGTGGCTGCCAACGACAAGGAGAGACAAGGGGCACAGGCACCAACGCCCAAAGCCAAAGATGCTAAGAGACTAGACATTTATGGCAGAAAGGTGTACTCCACGGGAGGTTTACAACTCAGGGTGGCAAACCAGCAGGCCATCCTGAGTAGGTACACTTTTAACTCTTGGTCCTCGGTTGAGAAATATGCCACCGCATTGCCGCCGGACTCCAAGAAGGAGTTTACGGCGATGACAAACGAGGGCAGAGGTGGCCAAAGCCTCCCTCCAGACGGCCCTGGATGCAGCAGACGCAGCTGCACGGGTCATGGCTTCGGGGATCTCAATGCATCGCAGCTCCTGGCTGCAGGCCTCGGGGCTCCCATACGAGGTCCAGCAGACTGTCCAAGACCTCCCTTTTGAGGGCCAATCGCTCTTTTCGGAGCAAACAGATTCCAAGCTTCATAGCCTCAAGGATTCAAGGGCAACGTTGAAATCCTTGGGAATGCATACACCCTCGACGCAAAGGCGTCACTTTAAGCCGCAGCCCCCGCCACGCCCCTACCAACAACAACAACGGCAGGACTTGGGCTGTAGGAGGGGCAGAACCAACACCGGGGGCCATAACAGAAAGAGGTCTTACCCGTCGTCAGGAAAGCAAGATGGCCCCCCGGGCAAATCCCAAGGCCCAAAGCAGGGCTTTTGAAGGACCGCCCGAGGGTGGAATACCAGAACTCCCGGATCCAAACCCTCTATTCATAGACCGCTTGTCCCATTTCTACCAAGCCTGGGCCTCTATTACAACGGACAGATGGGTCCTACGCACGGTAGGGGTGGGATATTCTATCCAATTCCACTCTACCCCCTACCCCCGCCCCCCCAGATTCCTGTCCCTCTTCAGGGACCCCTCTCACGAACATCATCTCCGCAGGGAGGCCCAGCAGCTCCTAGGCCTAGGAGCGGTCGAAGAGGTCCCATTAGCGCTGCAGGGAAGGGGCTTTTATTCAAAGTACTTTCTGATCCCAAAAGCAAAAGGAGGTCTCAGGCCAATCCTGGACCTCAGGGCGCTGAACAGATTCATAAAACGGATCAAATTCCGCATGGTCTCCCTAGCTTCAATCACCTCCTCTCTGGATCCAGGAGACTGGTACGCCACCCTCGACCTCAGGGATGCGTACTTCCACATCTCAATCATCCCGAGGCACCGGAAATTCCTAAGATTTGTGGTCGGAAACGATCACTTCCAGTTTACAGCACTCCCCTTCGGCCTGTCCACGGCACCCAGGGTTTTCACGAAATGCATGGCGGTCGTGGCAGCCTTCCTCAGAAAGAGGAGAGTGCATGTGTTCCCATACCTGGACGATTGGCTGGTGAAAGGGAAGTCCAGCGCACAAGTAAAGGAACACATAGACCTCATCAGACACACTTTCCACATGCTTGGTCTGTTAATAAACTTAAAAAAGTCCACTCTGGTGCCAACACAGAAAATAGAGTTTATTGGGGCAGTAGTGAATTCCATCACTTGCACAATATCCCTCCCACGAACACGCTTCCTCAAACTTGGAGCTCTGATAGAGGACCTATCTTGCCACCCTATGACCACGGCCAGGACGTGCCTGAGACTGTTGGGCCACTTTGCAGCGTGCACCTATGTCGTTCCCCATGCCAGACTACACATGAGACCCATGCAGCTTTGGCTAGCCTCAGTGTATCAACCATCCAGGGATCGGCTGGAAAAGGTAGTAACCATTCCTCCTCACATTCTGACGTCCTTACAGTGGTAGACAGACGCCCACGTGGTGCTCTCAGGAGTCCCCTTCCAGAAACCACAACCAACCTTGACTCTTGTGACAGACGCATCAGACTTGGGATGGGGGGCCCACCTAGGCCACCTGAAAACTCAGGGCCTATGGACACAACGAGACCTGTCCAGTCACATCAATGTCAGGGAGCTGCGGGCAGTGCTCCTGGCTTGTCGGGCCTTCGAACACCACTTACAGAACCAATGCGTGGCAGTGAAGTCGGACAACATTGCAACCGTCTTCTATATCAACAGGCAAGGAGGGGCCCGCTCCTCCCCCCTATGCAAAGAAGCCCTGGACCTCTGGCGATTTTGTATTCCCCGGAATATCCACCTGGAAGCGTCTTATCTTCCAGGAGTCCAGAACTCCCTGGCGGACTCCTTGAGCCGGGCTATTCAAGTACACGAATGGTCGTTGCACACAGAAGTGCTTCACTCCATCTTCCAGTCCTGGGGGACTCCCCATCTAGACCTGTTTGCCACACGGGACAATGCCAAGTGCAGCAGATTCTGCTCCTTCCGGGGGCTGAGTACAGGGTCACTGGCGGATGCCTTCCAAATCCCATGGAAGAGTGGTCTACTCTATGCGTTTCCGCCGTTTCCACTAATCCACCTGGTTCTGTCAAAAATAAAAAAGGACAAGTCATCAGTAATAATGATCGCCCCGGCCTGGCCTCGCCAACACTGGTTCCCCACCCTCCTAGACCTCCTGGTGTCAACACCCATCAACCTCCCACTGTTGCCGGACTTACTCACCCAGCAGGGAGGCGCGGTTCGCCACCCGGACCTTCAATCACTCCACCTCATGGCGTGGAAGCTTCATGGCTAAGCCAGAAGGAAATGAAATGCTCGAGCCTAGTTCGAGAAATCCTGCTGGAGAGCAGGAAGCCCTCCACCAGGGCAACTTACCTTTCAAAGTGGAAGCGTTTCACCATCTGGTGCGAGGAACGTTCGTTGTCCCCGAGGGAGGCCGGCCTTCCGGCCATACTCGATTATCTCCTCCACCTCAAACATGAAGGACTATCCATATCCTCCCTGAAGGTTCACTTAGCGGCCATCTCAGCCCTACACCCACCGATAGAGGGCAGTTCGGTCTTTTCCAACACTATCGTGGGCCGCTTCCTAAATGGCATAGCAAAAAGGTTTCCTGACGTAACGGAACCGGTTCAACAATGGGATCTGAACCTAGTCCTTAGAGCGCTCACTAAAGCCCCATTCGAGCCCTTAGCGACATGCTCAGAACTATACCTTTCATGGAAGGTCACATTCCTCGTGGCAATCACCTCTGCCAGGAGAGTCTCCGAGCTTCGAGCCCTCACGTCGGAGCCGCCGTATACGGTATTTTTCAAGGATAAGGTCCGACTCCGACCACATCCGGCCTTCCTACCCAAGGTAGTCTCGGCCTTCCACACGAGCCAGGACATCTTTTTGCCGGTGTTCTACCCGAGACCTCACACCTCAGACCGGGAACGGACCCTACACTCATTAGATGTACGAAGGGCCCTCGCCTTTTATATCGAAAGGACAAAGGCCTTTAGGAAGTCCCCTCAACTGTTTGTGGCTGTAGCCGACAGGATGAAGGGACGTCCGGTCTCTGCACAGACAATCTCCTCATGGATTACGTCATGCATAAAGACGTGCTACGGGCTAGCCAACAAGCCAGCCCCAAAAATCACGGCCCATTCGACAAGAGCCCAAGCCACGTCGACAGCCTTTGCAGCCTGTGTTCCGATCCAGGAAATATGCAGAGCGGCAACCTGGTCCTCAGTTCACACGTTCGCAGCCCATTATGCGATCGCCCAACAAGCAGCAGAGGACGCAGCGGTCGGCAGGGCAGTACTGAAGTCCCTAAGAGGTTAATCTCCAACCCCTCCTCCGGTACGTGCTTGGGAATCACCTAATTGGAGTCGACGTGAGCAATCACTCGAAGGAGAAAAGACGGTTACTAACCTTTTTCTGTAACTGTCGTTCTTCGAGATGTGTTGCTCACGTCCACTCCAAACCCGCCCACCTGCCCCTCTGTTGGATCCTTGGCAAGAAGGAACTGACGGGGGAAGGGTCGGCGAGCCCTTATAAGGCGCGCTATGCAGGCGCAACTCCAGGGGGCTCTGTAGCCGACCCTCTGGGGATGCTAGGGAAATCCTTTCCGGCAGCCGTGCACGATGCGCGCGCACACCTAATTGGAGTCGACGTGAGCAACACATCTCGAAGAACGACAGTTACAGAAAAAGGTTAGTAACCGTCTTTTCTCATGCCTTCTCCCCTTAATTTTGTTCCTATTTTATTTATTCTGGAGTGAAAGTTAATGGGAGAAAAAAGCAATACCAGTCATAATTTGTATTGCTATAGTGTGGTAGTGCTAATAGTTTCTGGAAAGATTTAACAACTTAAAGATGAAGATGTTTTAGTTGCTTTATGCTTCAGCAAGATTAGCTTTGCATGGTCCTCCTTGTGGTATCTTTCTCCTTAAAATTTATCTCTTGCTAGTTAACATGTGCCCAAGCAACACCAACTATCTAGATTTATTTGTACTTATTCTCTGATGCAGAGGCAATTGTCCTAATTTTTGTAGAGTGACTTCATCCCGTTTTGAGTGAGAGTAAGAAACTGAGTCCTCCAGTGATGGTTTCACAACTAAACTTAAAAACAAGCTCATCAGACCTTAAACAAGACATTGCTTAAATACCTGATTGACTAATGTAATTCTTGTTAATAAAAATATTTATACAGACAGGGTGCAATATGTGTTACACTGTAGGACATAGATAAATACTAGTTCTCTTTACTTGCTTTTCTCAAGAAAATAGTCACCTGTATTGAATGCCCACTGTGCCAAATGTTGCCTCTTGGTAAGAATAAAATAGTTAACTTTTTCTGATATTCATTTAAACCTTTCAGTTAGATTTTAGGTGCTGGGTATGTTGATAATGGTTCTATATATATACTGAAAACTTAATAAACAATTCTCTTTTAATGGAAAGATCTTCCTTTTCACCTCTACTTCATATTCAGTCCTGATACGCTGAGAGGACACGTCAAATATCCAGCAAAGACATGGGGGTGGTGCAGCGCACGATAATCGAGAAGAGACATGAAACTTCCCAAAGAAACATAAGAAGGCAAAGCTGTTTTCTGTATAGCTAAAGAAAATATTAGGTGAGTTTGAATAACGTATATTGATTTATGCTTAAAAACAAGAATATTTACTCTCAAAGAACCACAGTTTAAAATAGTATTGCCTTAATTGTGCATACAAAAGTACATATATGTGAGTGTAGATCACAATTGTGTGTACAGATTGGCTGAGAGAGCAAGCAGATGGCCTGTCTCTTCAATGTCAGCAACACATTATGATTTAAAATCAAAAAGTGCAATATGCTGTTCTACATATGTTTAATTGGAGGTCTGCATAGATAAAATGAAGGTTGTTACTAATGGAACAGGCTTTCACATAGATAAGCACACGGCACGTAATGGCAGCAGCAGCCAGAGATGAAAAAAATGTGGTGAGACTTCTGAATTTGTTCTGTTTCCCAGCTCTACATGTTGGTAAGGGGCCAAAACCAATTCCTATTGAAATCAATGGACAAAGTCCCATTGACTTCAGTGGGAGTTGGTTCAGACCCTTAGTCTTAACACAGAATTTTAATAAATAACTTCAGAGACTTTAAATTCTAATTCTATTTACAAAAAAGTAATCTATGCTCAAATCTGACTGAAGTGGATCATCATTGAAGGCATCCTCCACTAAATTCTGCATACGTTTCCCTGTAATGATAAAAAGATGACAATTGAAAATTGAAGCAAACAAACACTACAGTTAATACTCATCCAGATATTTTGAAACAAAACCCTAAATTTTAGAAAGTCTGGGAAAACATAGGCAGTCCTTCCAGCCAGCCCCGCCAGAGGTATTTAGTGATCACTTAAATCACCCAAAGTAATTGTAGGCATCTAAATATTCATTTAGAACCTAAATTCTAAAGCCAAATTTTAAATAAAATTGGACATTCACACAGGCAAAGGCCAGGCCTCAAAAATTTCAGCCTCAGATAAATTATTCAGAAAAGTATTAGCTTGTGAAATTAAGAAGATAAAACAAACTATGTTGTAACCTGAATGATAGTGGGTATTACAATAAGTCTGTTATAATTGACTGGAGAGATGGTAGGACAGAGATTCTAATTTTCTCTCTTGGTTTCTTTTAATTTTTTGTTTGCCTTTAAATGTGACATCCAGCCCGCTCTGTTCAGTTGTTTTCTAGATAATACATGCTGGCTGTTATTGGTAGATAGCATTCATACCACAGTGTTGTAAAGATGGTGTAACCTCAAAATGCAATGTTTTGAGAGGGGAAAATGTGCATTATGTATTTAATGTTTTGCATGGCAATATTTTCCTTTTATTATGGTTTCTTCTCCTGTCCCCCAGTTAAATTCAGCTTTACTGACGGTGCGATCCCATAAAGATTTGGTTATATAATAATCCCAATTTTGTAAAAGTGAAGCTTTTATCAGAAAAAAAGAGCCAGTAGCATGGGGTTTCTCAGTAAAATAACTACATTGAAGAAGAAAAATCTCACCAGCTGTCAAGCACCCTCAGGTTCAAATCAATTCTTCTGCAGTATCATTAAAATTCAGTATTATATTCCTGTAGTTATGTTTGAAAATTTCGGGACAAGATTCTAAAAGAGGAAGAAAATCCACACAAATTGAGTTTTCCTGAATATTGAGTAAAGCTGAGCTGTACATACAAATAAGGCATCTGTATGTGCAAATAGGCAGGTGCTCAGTTATCTTTTCTTTTTAATTTATTCTCCATACAGCACTTCCTTTAGTGTGACTCGGATCCTGTGGCCACGTATTTACAGTCACCTTAATAATTTGGGGGTTGGGTGTTTGACCCACCTTCATATAATTAACCAAGTATTAAGAAATTCACCAGTTACTTAACTAAGTATAAGTAATAAAGGTATAATAGCATTTATGTATTGGTCTACATGCTCCAAAGCAGCTGACAGCCAATATGCTTACAAACTTGTCACAGCCACCGTGCGAAAGAATTAGTCTCCAAAGGAAAGTGAGTGTGAGGTATAGCCCCACTGAAGCTGAGAATAGCACTCATTTTAGGGACACCTCACATTCTGCTTTAACCATTAGAAATGGTGCATTTATGTATATGAAAGGAGTATGTGCAATAGGTTTGTTTCTTAAAAATTATCCCAAACTAATTTATAGCCTAAATCCGTGCATTTTCCACACATGTAAAAATCCCTTTGGAATTTATGGGAATTTAGGATGAACATGGAATGTAAAATCATCCTTAATTCATCTGAATTAGTTATCCTGTCTGATTATTACTATTCTGAGTAGTTTATCACTTTAGTATTTTAAATATTAAAACATTTTAATATTGATGGCACCTCCTAAACATGCAGGCAGGTGATTCGTGTATTTTATTTAATCCAATGCTATGTTGCCTGTATCTTAGCTTCTTATCTGTAGTTAACACAAGTTTCTTCATTACTTTAGTGGAAGCTGGTCTGAGCCCTCTGAGAAACCATTCTTGACCTAACCTCTTTCTAGATGCTATTTCCCAGTGTTTGAATCCTAACATCTATTTTGATTTGTTGTGATATGTCATAGATTTCCCTACATTTAATTTCCTCCCATTCTGTAAATTTCCCATCTTCAAAGCGTCTGATGAAGTGGGATTTTACTCCCACGAAAGCTCATGCGCCAAATAAATCTGTTAGTCTTTAAAAGTGCCCCAGGACTCTGTTTCTCTGCAATAGACTAAGGCCATGTACACACTACAGGAATAATCGCGCAACAAGCCTGTTGCACTTTAAAAGTCACGTGGTTTTTGTAGCGCAGGATCGTGTACACACTCTGCCGCTTGTGACGGAACAGAGCCCCCCCCCCTGCAATTCGCGATTTCACAAGAAACCCAATTGAATTGTGAGAACCTATCCCACAGTTCCATCCATCCTGATTTGGTGCTAAGAATCCTGGGTAGAAGGAGAGTAGCGCTGAGCACCATGGGTAAAGTCTTGGTTTCCCATGGTGCATTCTGTTCCCCTTGCGTCATGAGAGTTGCTACTAGCAACTCGCGTCCATTTTCAACAGTAGCGCATTGCTTCCCAGAAGTCCTTTGGCAGCAAGATGGATCCAGGTCTGAT
Source organism: Pelusios castaneus (assembly GCA_007922175.1). Classification (NCBI taxonomy): domain Eukaryota; kingdom Metazoa; phylum Chordata; order Testudines; family Pelomedusidae; genus Pelusios; species Pelusios castaneus. Next base: position 9,223,755 of record ML685776.1, read on the forward strand.
CTCAACTGTCACCTTCAGCATAATGAATACATCTCGGCTGGTGGCACAGTATGCGTTCAGCTCTGAATCAGACCAGGATTTGGATGATCCTGGGCTGGTGACTGCCATGCAGAACAACAGCACCGCATTGCTGAGCTCCTTCACAGAGCATCTGCACACAGTGCACCGCCGATTCTGGTCATGAGAGACAAGCACCGAGTGGTAGGACCGCATCGTTTTGCAGGTGTGGGATGATGACCAGTGGCTACAGAACTTTCGAATGCGGAAAGCCACATTCATGGAACTGTGTGAGGAGCTAGCCCCTGCCCTGCGACGCAAGGACACCAAAATGAGAGCCGCCCTCACCGTGGAGAAGCGTGTCGCAATCGCGCTGTGGAAAATGGCGACTCCAGACTGCTACCGCTTGGTCACGAATCAGTTTGGAGTTGGCAGGTCGACCGTCGGGTTAGCACTTTCACAAGTGTGCAGAGCCATTAATCGTGTTCTGCTCCGGAGGACAGTGACGTTGGGCAACGTGTGGGAGATCGATGAATTCGTGGCCATGGGATTCCCGAACTGTGGAGGGGCAATAGATGGCATGCACATCCCTATTCTCGCTCCAGAGCATCTTGCAACTGAGTATATTAATAGGAAGGGCTACTTCTCCATGGTGCTTCAGGCACTCATGGATCACGGGGCGTTTCACGGACATAAATGCGGAGTGGTCGGGTAAGGTGCATGATGCTCGCATTTTCCGGAACACAGGCCTGTACCGGAAGTTGCAGGCAGGGACCTTCTTCCCCGATGATAAAATTACTGTTGGGGATGTGGAGATGTCCATAGTCATCATAGGAGACCCAGCCTACCCACTGATGCCATGGCTCATGAAGCCCTATACTGGAAATTTGGATCCCAGCAAGGAGCGCTTCAATTACCGGTTAAGCCGGTGCCGAATGACCGTAGAGCGCACCTTTGGGCGCTTAAAAGGCCGCTGGCACTGTTTGTATGGGAGGCTAGACTTAAATGAGGACAACATTCCAGCCATCATTGGGGTGTGCTGTGTCCTGCATAACCTCTGTGAAAATAGGGGAGAGAAATTTCCCCCTTCATGGGACGTGGAGGCTGAGCGGTTAGAGTTTGCCTTCCAGCAGCCAGCCACTAGGAGTATCAGGGGGGCACAGCTGAGAGCTGTCCACATAAGGGAGGCACTTAGGGTGCATTTTAGTGATGGGGACTTATAGGACGCATTGCATCCCTGTGCAGTAGTGTTCTCAAGCACTATTGGGTGCTGATTGGGGGGTGGAGGGACAGTGCCGGTGGGCGTGTACTGTACTATGCTCGAATGAGTGAATACTAAACATGCAACAACTAATCTTATTGTGTATCAATAAAGACACTGTGCAAAGTTTGTGATTCAATTTTATTATTATAAAACATTAAATATTTACAGTAAGCAGTGCCTGCAAAAGGGGCTATAGATGCGTGTAGGTGTGTCTCTCAATGCCATAGCTTGGTGGAGGAGTGGATGTAACATTGTACCAGGAGGGTCCCTGGGCTTCAAAGAACTGCTTTGAGGGAGAATGGGGCATGGAGGACAGAAAGTGTTGCTGTGGCTGCAGGGGGGGGCGAGCCTGGAGCAGCTGGGTCTGCAGACCAACCATGGTCTTCAGCAGTTGGGTCTGCTCCTGTAGGTTGCTTATGAGGGCATCCTTCTGCTTCTGCCTCTTCACATTGTTTTCTTTGCACTCCTGCCGGCACTCCTGCCTCCATTGTCTAGTCTCCCTTGCTGATGCCTCGTTGGACTGCATCAGCTCCTGGAAGATATCCTCCTTGCTCCTGCGAGGCCTCCTCCTTATCTGTCTCAGCCGGTCAGCTGGCGCAGACCACCGACCGGCGAAGGTCGTTTCTAAGGAAAAATGAAACATCATAAGTAGTGCCATTGTTTTCACTTTGGTTAAGGAGCCGGTAATATCCTCTCCCGCCACATTCTGCTGTGTCCACGGGACAGGGCATTGCCGGGGACTGAAAGGGCTTTTGCAAAGGGAGGTTCGGGTTGCCGAGACAAGACACACAGCTCCGTGAACTATTTGCAGTGCTTTGGGCGATTAGTTCATATACGGCACTGCCATGGAAGCCGATATCTTGCTGCTTAGAGTGCCTCTGCAAGCCAGAATGCATATCCCGCATGTCACTGGTTTTCAGCCAGGACCGTACGCAGCAGGCTTGTGCGCAGCCATGGTTCCCGCTGCTGTGCTTTGCAACTGGCGAGGGAGAGTATCCCTCTATGGGGGAGGAGAAACAGTTGCTCTCCCATCGAATTTAACTAGGAGGCTGTGGAAGTACATCGAGGACACCTTCAGTGATCTCAATGGAGAGGATTTGTTGGCAATTACAACATGCATTGATGCACTGCTCATGTAATGCGGGGTAGGACCCCCCCCATCCAAAAAAGAAAAGAAAGGACAAAACTCAAAACGCCTATTTCCTGCCCGCTCTTCATTTGCCCGCAAAGCTTATCCAGCTAGCATAGAAGCCACTTCTGATGAAACTTACCAGAGCTCCCCTCTACTGCCTCCGAAGACAGTATGGAGAAGGAATCTGGGCAGCACGGGTCAGGTGGCATGGAGAACAGCTCCTGGCTCCCTAAGTCGGCTGCACCACTTTCACCCTCCAGGTAATCCTCGACCTCCACGTCCTCGTTGACGAATTGCTCGTCACCGTCTGCTCCGGTATCCTTTTCATGGGGGGGTGCTGACGTGTCCACAGGAGCTTTTGGGGTGGTTGTGGGATCCCCGCTCAGGATTGCTTCCAGCTCCTTGTAAAATCGGCATGTCGCCGGCGCTGAGCCGGAGTGCCGGTTTGCCTCTCTGGCTCTGTGGTACGTAATCCGCAACTCCTTCACCTTCGACCTGCACTGAAGAGTCTCTCGTACCCCTTCTCTGCCATGGCCCGAGAAATATGGCCAAAAATATTGAAATTCCGCCGACTGCCACGTAACTGTGCCTGCACAGCAGACTCTCCCTAGATGCCTATGAGATTAAGCACCCTGGCTGTGGTCCAGACTGGAGCACATTTGCTGCGCTGAGCCGCCATTGCTCTTGGAGAACACAGCTGCAGCTGCACTCCACGCCAAGCAAACAGGAAGAGTGAAGAATTCAAAAATTCCCAGGAATGATGGGAGGGTGGGTACAGTCACGTCACAGCCACAGAGTGCAGAAGGAAGTGCAGAAGGGGTGGAATTGGAATTCTGGGACATTTCTGGAGGTTTCATATTGCGCGGCAACTGTACACACACGAACTATCGCAGAGCAGCTGTTCCGCAGTAGCTGCTACCACCCTCATTTTGGTGGTTTACATGTTGCACGGTAAGATGGCTGTTACCGTGCAACAACATGGATTTGTGTGTGGACGCTGTGCTTGTTATTGCGCAATCGTGCAATAACTTTGCAGTGTCTACAAGGCCTGAATCAAGGCTTCCATACACTGCTTTATAGCAATAGTCCCAAAGGGGTAGCCGTCTTCGGCCTTGTACACACTGCAAAGACCTTTAAAGTGCAACGGGTTTGTTGCGCAATTATTCCTGTAGTATGTACATGCCCTAAGACTGGGAAGGCGGGGCTGTTCCTGTCATGTCTGTATACATCCATCAGTTGATACTTGAACCTCATGTCCAAAGTATGGGTGGCTTGTGAACTTAGAACTCCCTGCCACATTTAGCTATTGCCCTGCATTTTTTGTTTTCAGTACAAGGAAAAGTGGAGCTTCTCCCCCACCCCAGCATTTTGAATAGGCGCCTTCAGCGTCTTAAGCAAGAAGGCCGCAGCTTGTTGGAGGAAAGCGGTGCGCCCGGGGCACAATTATCTGGGGTGAGCTGCCACGTGCGCAGGTGGGAAGACGCTGTGAAACTTGTGCTTGACTGAACTGCTGGCGCGTAATATCTGCCGCCCTTTTCCTCCTCCTGCCGCTGTGTGATAGCGCTGGCTTTGGGGCAGTGCCTACAGCTGGCTGCGCCCACCTACAGCAGGGAGGGTTTGACAAACTCCATGTCCACAGGGGCGGTGCAGACCGTTGGGGAATTAGGAAAGCAAGAGCGGGCTGCACGAAGGGAGGGGCTGAGTTGCAGCCAGCGCCGCCACGGCCCCTCTGAAATCGCGGGGGAGCAGCCGGTGTTGCAGTACTGGGCACGCGGCACAGCCTCGCGCCGTCTCGCTAGCGGTTAGAACGAACGGCTTAGATTCGAACGGGGTCGCTAAGTTGCGCCCCTCCACCCGCTCAGAACCTTCGCGGCAACGGTCGGCAGCAGAGAGACCGTTGTTGTCAGCGCCGGAGGCAGTCGCAGGGGCGGTCATTGGAGCGGGCGGCGGAGGGTGGGGCGGTGCTTAGCAACGCGGTGGAGAGGATGCTGTCACTCACGGGTTTTACCTAATAGCAGTGGACAGACGCTCGCGTAAAAAAAAGGAGGAAGGTGACGTAAAAAGCGCGCCGCTGCGTCGTCCACGGCTGCGTCCTCCATTCTGCCCCTTCCCCCCCGTATGTCCCTGATGGGCAACAGGAGAGGTCGGAGTTGAGGGGCGGAATGGCTTCCTCGGTGGTCAGAGCCACGGTCCGGGCCGTGAGCAAGAGGAAGATCCAGGCCACGCGGGCCGCCCTCACCTTGGTGGGTATCGCGGGGGGCAGCGCTGCGTCTACGGCGCCGGGTGTGCGGTGCCCGGCGGCGGGCTGTGGGAAGCTTCCCGTGGCCATTGCTGACAGACCTCCCCCCTCGCTGTGGGGAAACGCTGCCGTGGCCGGCGGGGGTCTCCTGACCCGCGGGAGCAAATGGCCGGGCCGGGCGCCCTGGTTTGGGGCGCAGGTAAGAGCTGAGGTGGGACGAGCCCAGGCTCGCCAGCTGTCGAGGTTTCTCTGTGAGGTTGGCGCTGTTGGACGGTTTTTGTAAAGCCCCGGACACGGGAGTCACTTGGCCAAAGCAGCGCTGTCACCCCCGTGGTTAGGCCGAAACGCTAGAAAGGTGGAAGCAAATACACCGTGAGGGCTCATGAAGCAGAAAACGCGCCAAGAGATCCCTGCGTAGATAGTGACAGACCCGTTTTAAAGCTCAAATTTCGAGCCAGGCCCATTAGTTCTAGGAGACCGACTCTCTATTTTCAATGTTTGGAGTTGGCAAAACTCTTTCCAATAACTAAGAACCTCCCACTGATGCCACTCAGCCTTTCATGGATGCTGCCTGTGGCTGGGGTGTTACACTGTGTTGACAAGCATTTGAGTGTTTTGCTTGGGGAAGAAGTGATGGTGCTGAACAGTCAAATTGCACCAGTGTTGGCACAGAACAACTCCACGTTTCTTTCTCTGCCTCTGCACCGATGAAGTTTAGCCAAGATTTTTTTTTTTAACCCGTGGTTGCCCTGTAGAAATGTGCTTCTAAAATGGCCCAGGATTTACATAAGTTTATATTGTAGGCTCTTTTTTTGTACTGTCTGTAATCTGTATGTGTATGTATATACCGGTATGAGTGTGTGTGTACATGTATATGTATATGTGTACACACACACACACACATACATATATAGAGATAAGATTTATGCTTATGACCGCTAGTTACTTTCCTCTTTTGATGTCATGTCAGAATAGATCTGTACTGCATCCAGTAATCTAAAAATGCAGAAATAAGGCTCTGAGAAGGGCACTGAAAAGAACAGGCACACTTGTGAATTAGGGGACATCTGAAACAAGGGCTTCTTTGTTAGGAAAGAGAAGAGGAAGAACACCAATGATAGAAACAAAAGAAACTTAGATATTCTTGTATATCCTTCTCCACATGGTACTTAGATCAGCACTTGATTAAAAAAAAAATCAGCAAAGTTAGGACCTAATTCTACCTTTCATTGCCTATTCTGCCTGTCTCACTACTGTATGGTGTCTGTAGAATCAGGATGCAATTGTAGGTCCATTACCTGTTTCAAGGCCTTCTCAGAAGGTAGAAAATGACAACCTTTACATGGTCCATGTCAGCAAACCATAAATTGTCAGCCTCCTAGTCCAAAGAGTAACAGAATAAGCCCCCCACCCCCAAAAAGCTCATTCTAAAAATGGGTTGTAGACACATAATTGAGTGTAAAGTCTGGCCTTCAAAAAGGGGCTAAAGGAGTATGATTGCATGACATGCTTAACTTGTAGAACTCCCTAGCCCGAGGCTATTATTGAGGGTACTTGATCAGTAAGACTATAATTGGACACTTTTGATCTAAAGGGGGAAACTATAGTAACATCTAAAGTGTTGCATCTCCAAAAGTGAAGAAATACAAAATTAGGGTTTGCAGAAAGTGGAGGTGAGATGCAAGTACTTTCAGAAACGCAAGGTTGAATTGCTTGACACTTTTTCGTGTTAAATTTCAACCAGGAGAATTGACAAGCTAGGTGAGGTAAAATATCTATATATAGATATATATATTGGATTAACTTCAGTTGGTGAAAGGTTCATACTTTTGATCTCTGTAGGTCTGTGGAAGTAAATCAGTGTGCCTTGAATTAAATACAAGTGAGGATAGATTGTTAAGCATCTGGCATAACTTGTTATAGGAAACCCCTTGTGGTCATTTGAGGGTTAGACTGATATGCATAAGGGGTTTGAAATGGACAATTAAGGTTGAGCAAGCAACAGGGGTAAGTTACAAATTGTAATGAGCCATGAAATCAATGTCCATGTTGAGTTCATGGTTTTGGATGTCTAGCAGAGTTATTAATTTAAGTTCCCATGCCTGCCTTTTGAAAATATTGTGCAGGTTTCCTTTGTGGACAGTTACTGAAATTGAAAAGAGTTTGCCCATATGTGATATGGTGTTTTAGTCTTTTAACATTTTTCAATGTGAGTTCATTCAGGAACATAAGTGATTCTCTGGTGTCACCCACATTGTCTTTGGGGCATTTGATGCACTAGGAGACTGCATATATTGTGGTAAGCATGTGTAGTTCCAGGAATCTTGAAAGGTATGTGGGTTTTTTTTAAAAAAAAAAAAAAAAAGAGGACTTTGTAAGTTTTGGTTTGATATAAAGGATTTGAGGAAGGGGCGACCACCACTTGACTCAGGCACAAGGCACTGTACGGAGTTAACTTAAAATTTGTAATTGTATTTTGTTTAGCAGTTAGTTGTTAGTAAGTTTATTAGCACTACTTAGATTTTTTTAAGCTTCTTTACAACTTTCTAGCTACAAATTAACAGACAAACAGCAAAACTACAATACATATTTTTAATTTTATATATTTTTTATTTTAGTTTGGATTAGTATAGTTGGTTATATTTATAATAGAATTATAACTAGTTGTATTTTGAGCTTGGAGATGCTAAGGTTTTTCTTGTTCTTCCTTTTTCCTTTTTTTTTTTTTTCCCTTTGGTTCTGGCGTACGCAACTGCCTTTTTCTTCCCTCGGCTGGCTCCACTGAGGTACTTCTGCCCTTGTACGGTTGCCCGGTGTGGCAGGAGAGTCCTCGGGGTGATCAATCCCTCGGCCCAGCAGTAGTGATACTGTCAGCTCCGACGGGCCCTTTTATGCCTTTAAAACTTGCTGACAGGCTCCTTGCTATGGGTCTTACTTCCCTTGAGACCAGTTTGAACCATCCAGCTTTTGGCTGCCTGAAGATCGAACCACAGTTGTTTTCTGTAATAGTCCAATTAGTGCTTGGCTGTTATCTCTCACATAGTGTGCCCAAGCCAAATGTTTTTCTTTTTTCCCTTGTCCTTGTGCACATTGTTTGAGCACATTTTACTTTGCTAACGTGGTACTAATGCAGTGGGGTGACTCTGGTTTTAACTATAGAAACCAAGAGGGTCCTATGGGCCCTGACAGTGTGTTGTGGGTTATATTGATCATCACAGCAATGGTGATATGTTGGCAGGTCTTGATCTGTTGTTTTGGCAGGTTCTTGTGCTACGTTGAGTTAGTGTGTCCTGTACTGTGGGGAGCTTGCTTTCTGATGATGAACCTGGAGAAGCCTGGATGCTGTTTGAAGGCCCAAAGAGTGTGGCTGGGAAAGATGTCTTTCAGGATGTCTTCTTCATCAAATATGGACTTCAATTGTTTGATACCCCATAGGGATTCTAGGATGGGATGGTGACAATGTGCTATCAGTGGGCTTATTTGGGTTTTGTTTTAGGGTTCCCCCCTTTTTCCCCCTCCATTTTGGGGGTCCTCCCCTCCCCCGTATCAAATCTGTTTTTTCCCCCAGGGTATTTGGGTGTCTTTGCATGATGCAAGCTATTTCTCTGGTATAGTGTCCCTGTTTAGCAAAGGTGGTTTAAGTGTGGGAAGGTACAGGATGACAAACTGAACTGAAAACTTGAAAGCTATGAAGTTGGAATGACACTGAACTTTTATTTGCAGTGGACAGCAAAAGACTGAATATTATTCACAACATAAACATTTTCAAAGCAGGGAAAAGTTAATAGAATCTCTCTATTTTTCAGACTCCGTCAGCTGTACATAAGATAAAACAGCTTCTTAAAGATAAACCTGAGCATGTAAGTAGAAATGAAAAGCATTCTGGTACATTATACTCACATTTTTAGCATACCTTATGAAGAGTGCTCTTAATTACTGTTCTTCTAGCAGCTGTCCTATGAAATATTTGCAATCAGTGTAAAACAGTGCAACTTGAAACAATCTTCCTGGGCACCATATAGACATGAGAGCTTTCTTGATTTCATTTAATAAATATGTTTATCCAACGAGCTTTATTTTCATGTATAAAAATCAGATGGAGTGAGGAGATTGACTTGACTATAATAAGGCGCCTGTCACAGTCTGAGACAGATTGCATGTATGCCATGAAGCTTTAATAAGAGTTTAAAGTATGTTCATACTACCATTTTACTTAAACTAGTCTCATCTGTTGATGCTAATAAGTTAATGATTTCCTAGTATGGCTAAGTTCCAAAGGGGTAACCTTAGTCTATTGCAGAAAAACAGAGTCCTGTGGCACTTTTAAAGACTAACAGATTTATTTATCGTATGAGCCTTCTCTCGGTCTGTAAGTTTCCCATCTTCAAAGCGTATGACGAAATGGGATTTTCTCCCACGAAAGCTCATGTGATAGATAAATTTGTTTCTTCTGTGTCACTGCTGACCAGTTCTCTAACATGTTGCTAGTGGGAGTTAGGCTTTCAAAAGTGTCATCTCTTGAATGAGTTAGTTGGATGAATTAGTTGAGACACGAGGTCTTGCCCTTTTAGGAGGGCACTAAAGGATCCTTAGCACTTCTTGCAAAAGTAGAAAGTTAATGAACAATAGGGTTAATATCTCAACTAAGGAAAGATAAACTAAACTAACCTATAATAACCCCATGTAATTTCGTTTAGATGGAATATCATTTGCTGCATGTCCAGAACTGGCAGCTTCTTAACGTGCCTTACATTAAACCCTAGAATTGGCTTCCTCCAAATTGGTAAAGTGCTGTGGACTGAAAGTGCTATGTAAACATAAACTGTCTCATTTGAAGTTATAAAACCATTTGGCTTTGAAGCAAAATTTTCTCAACCAAACTGCGTATAATACCAAACACCTAAAAGGATACCAACATTTTTACTAGTGAATTGCATTAGAGCACTATGTTTTATACTCCGTAAGATCTCTGTCCACAATGGGAAAACTTAAATGTGTAGCTTGTCACCGTGCAGCACTACATGTGGTAGCAAAATTAGAATGGAAGTTGTTGTTATATAGGTAGGTCTCAGGTTAACTAGGATAATATGATGGTAGAAATGCCTCTGCTCTGTTTATATTTTCACTCCCTAGCACACCTACCACAAGTGTAGGTATAACTTGTACCAGTGTACTGCATAGGACAGTGGTTTTCAAACTGTGGGTCAGGACCCAGTACTGGGTTGCAAACACTCGGGTTATAGGCTGTGGTGCCACCGCTGCTGCAAACCTGGACTGTATTGCTCAAAGTTATAATTGTTGGGTCAAGGAGCATAAATTGTTTTATCAATTGGGCCCTGAAGAAAAAAGTTTGAAAACCACTGGCATAGAAGATAAGCTTCAGCTCGATTATATGTTGTGCATTTTATAACTTAAAAGTTCTGACTTGCTTTTCTAATCAATCAGTATTTAAAAAAATAAAAACATTTTGGCTCTTCATACCTAGAAGTAATTAATTCTAATTTTAACCATAGGTGCCAGGGGAAGAAATTGAGTGGAGCTGGCAAGTTGATTTATGCGTTGAAGTTCAGGCACTCTGCTGAAACACTGAACATGTAAATAAAAGTTAATAAATAAAAATTTTATATTTCAGGTAGGTGTGAAAGTTGGTGTCCGTACAAGGGGGTGTAATGGACTTTCTTACACGTTAGAATATACAAAAACAAAAGGAGACTCCGATGAAGAAGTAGTCCAAGATGGTGAGTGTTTGGTTCTTTTCTATTTGAAACAGTTATGAAAAGAGGGACGGGAGGTGAAATAACTTGATTACAAAACTTCCAAACTATAATAGGGAAGAGAGGCTAGAATTACTAGCTACATGAAATTACTGAGAGAAATCCTTTATAGTCTAGTGAATTGCTGCTGTTGTCACTTCAGATTCCATTGTAAAAGTACCAACTTGTTAAAACTTCCTGGATTAAATTGAGTACTACTTTCACAGAGGATATAAATTCCATCATTTTTCCTCACCACTGTATGTCCAGGCTGTGTACCATGGATTGGAGTTCTCCAGGGCAGAGGAGGGTATGTGTACATCTGGTGGTGGCAGCTTTAAGTTAAGGCTTCAGTATCATAGGATCCTCCTGGTGCAGGCTGCTTAGTGGAGCACATCTTGCAACAGCTCTGGTCACAGGCACTTCCTTGCCAGCAGAACGTACTTCTTTTGGCTAATCTTGGATGCTTCAGGGACTTGGGGTTTCTTCATCCCTGGATTACATCGATATAAGCTTGGATTGAATAGACTAAAATGAAACAAAAGACCTTCCAACACAGCTTTTATATAGACTAATTGATGCCCTTCTTGGGTTTATTTTTGGTATTGTCTTTTATTTCTTCATCTACAAAGCCAAATTGGCTTATTAAAATGAACAAATCATAACTAGTCTAAATATTAATAAATAAATGTTAATTTTTAAAAGTGCCACTAGACTCTTTCTTTGTTTTACTGAACTAGACTAACACAGCTGCCCCTCTGGAACTTGTCATAAATATTCTATAAATCAAAACTGCAGTCTTAAAGTACAACGTCCTACAATCTGTAAAACTTCTGTACTCTATTGGAAAAGGTAGGATTTTCAAATTTTCCAGCTATTTAAAACTTCAGAGGAACTAATTCCAAGACCTGATAGTTTATGGGATAGTGAGTGGAACTCACACTCCCCAGTAGAACAGGACAAACTATTGCTAGTAATTCAGATTAATCCATATAATTTTGGCAAGGGAAAGGATATTCCATTTCAGAAGGAAATAAAATATTTTTGAGGCAGGTTGTTTTTTTTTTTAAATGTCAGCTGGTCAAAAGCAGCATGGAGCTTTGGAATGTTAGTAATCCTGGTAGAGATGGATTAATGAACATAATTCAGACACCAATATCAGAAGGGTTAATTGTGATCATCCAGTCTGACTTCCTGTTCATGCCATAGAACTTCCCCAAAATAATTCCTAGGTCATATGTCTTAATTTAAAAAAAAAAAAATCCAATCTTGATTTAAAAATTGTCAGTAATGGAGAATAAATCAGGCCCTTTTTAAGTTGTTCCAATGACTAAAAAATTTACACCTTATTTCCAGTCTGATGCAACTATAAGACTTTTTATTACCCAGTTACACAATTACATTGTCATGACTCCTCATGAAATGTAAATAAACATAACATAATATTAGTACTCTACTACATCTCGCTGTCTATAAATGAACTTGGGTTCTATAGGCAAGAAAAGGATAAACATGAATTTAAAGAAGAAAAGAAAGAAGCAAGAAAATGTAACAATAATTACATTGACAAACTTCAGTTTTTAGCTTTATTTTGTATCATAATTATCTACCAGATTGTACTGCCACACAAGAAGCATTCAGAATAAGCAGTACCATTGTCAAATTACCTAACTGTTGTTTTGTTTTTGTGTTTTTCAAGGAGTCAGAGTGTTTATTGAAAAGAAAGCACAGCTGACACTTCTGGGAACAGAAATGGACTATGTAGAAGACAAACTGTCCAGTGAATTTGTCTTCAATAATCCAAACATCAAAGGAACATGTGGCTGTGGAGAAAGCTTTAACATTTGAAATCTCAGGAGAACTACCCTGGCTTTCAACACCATGAAACACTTACTCAATATTGTGGCTTTCTAAAGCCGTCGTATTTCTTTCAGGTTTTAGGCTTTGTAAAGTGTGGCTGCCTTTCAAGAAAAATAAAGTGAATGCATTTTGAAAATGTAACCTGTGTGTTAAATTATAGCAGTAATATATTTATGCAGTAATTTGGGGTGAATTAGGCTCTAAAAGGTAAGAACAGCAAGTTGTGGTAGCTCTTCTGTGTTTTCATATGTAAAGAGAAATCTCAATATTTTTCCTTTTCTTGTCATTTCTTTCTCCCTCACCCCTTCAAGTCCTCCAGAAAGTGTTCTGGAAGCTTATGTATTCTGCTTTAATTATCAGAGAACTGTAAGACTTTCTATATATGAATAGGCTTCAGAATTTACCTATATTTATTTAAAAATAAAACTCACAGAAAAGGTTTCCAATGTCTTCACCTCTTGATTCTTTGAGTATGGCTTTACTGGTGAGCTATTCTCAAAGAAAAATTAGTAAATTCTAAAAGGGAGGAAATTCTGCCTTTTTAGTGCTAAAAATTTCATATATCTTGGAATGAACTAATCTTAGTTCCTACAGTTAGGCTCACCCTTTCATTTTGAGATATCTTATTTCCTGTATAAATGTTTTCCTTTCCTTATAGTAAGCACAATCTTTGCTGCAACTAGGAAAACAAGTAGTGTGCTGTTCAAGAATAATGCACTATCTTCAAAAATTTGAATGTGAAGGCAGAATATGCACAGGTCTCCTTTTCCCACATCGTTTTTGTCTGTCTTTGCCCTAGTTGATCAAGACACAAAATTCCTAAGCTGCTTCCAACCAGTTTTTTTACAGCATAGGTATGTATTCTCCCACGCTGTCTGGTCACCCAAGCAGGCAATTATTAATGATGGGGGAAGGAATTTTGACACTTTGCTAGCTTCCTTTAGTCATACTTATAACTGTCATAGTTTGAACCTCATTGGTAACTTGAGTAGGTGTTGGGTTTTCCCTTATAAGATTGATTCTAAATTCTGTTCAACAGTTGTTTGCGGGGAGGGTAACTTTTATAAAAAGAAAATTTCACTGTAGTTTAAATAAACTTCAGAATACTTATGGCATGTATAAAAAACAATGACATTAGCTTTTTTTGTTAAAAATAACACTGCATTAATTTAAAGGGAGGTAAAATTTATTGCTTGAAGGAAGCCAAATAGTTTAATCCTTTTCTCATTAGGATCCTTCTGGCTACACACCAATCTTCCTAACTTGTATCATTCTTCGGTACCTCCCCAGCTACTCTCAGCAGTAAACATCTCTCCAGCCTTTCCAGAAAGCCAGGTAATTATAAGCAGCCGTGAATGCATCAAGCCAGCCACTTGTGGCACTTGCAGGAGGAGTAGAGAGGGGAAGAAACTATTGTTGCTAGAACAGCTGAACTGAAAGTTTACCAAAAAGACTGCAGGGAAATGAGGAAGCAAGCTCACAAGACTTGGATGCTAGGTTTAAAGAAGGAGGGAGTTGGAGTTGGTGAGAGAGATGAGACTGAATAAGGCATAAAGCCTGGATATTGATCTTCCAGGGATGAACTAACTCTGGAGAGCTGTTTATTGGTACTTGAGAGTGAAAACGTGGGAAATACCTGCTGAGAGTGGAAATGCAGCTAGAACTGGCTGAGGGAGAAGGAGATAAAACTATGGCAATAATTAGCACAGCTTATGATAAGAGAAGGTTGAAGCTTCCACATGTATTGCTTAATTAGTATTCATACTTGAATTTTAATTATTTTTGTAATGTGTATATATACAGTATTGATGTAAAAACACTGGTGTTTTCCTTTATCAACTCATAGAAACAGTTGCTTTATTTTATGTAGTATTTATGGAAAAGTAACAAAGTATATGGGGAAAACCTAACACACTCAGCAGATTTGAATTTCTAATGCTACACTCCTTCATTCCTCCTCTCCCACTCCCACCCTCCAAAAAAATTAAGCCTATGTGGTATTGTAGAGCTAATGTCTAAAATAGTCCCAATGATGGACAAATTCTTGGATTTGAAAATCTCTACTCCTTACTGGAAAGTTTAAAAAAAGAGATTGAATGTACCAGGTGGTTGGTAAAAGTGCTATCCATATATTCACTCTGTAACTCTGGTTTTGAGTTCTTGGGAGCTTTTGCATATTCATGTTCTGTGAAATAAGTTTTTTTTTGTTTTTTTTGAGAGCTGTCATATTTACTAAAGCACCTAACGCACAATCTGTTAAAGTAAATTTATGTAAGTGCTAGTATCTTACGTATGAATATAGTTTTGTTAATCAGTCCATTTATAATTTGTGCAATACTGTATGTGGAGTTCAGTTGTAATAAATAACTGCCTGTTGGAAAACATTAAATACTCTTGTTTTGCATAGCTGTAACAAATTGAGCTACTTGTATGGGCCTGAAATGCTAGTTATAATTGTTATATGACTTATAAACTGATGTTCACTGTGGCATGTTCACTTAATATTTTCAAAGTAGTAGAACGGTGGAAAAGTACAGTAGTTAGGTGGTAAGAACGTTGTTTAAGTATAAAAATAAGAATAGTTTGCTTGTGTCAGAATATACATAAACTGAAGTCATTTTTATACCTTAACTGGAAAATGGGGTGATAGAGATAGTTAAGGCTTCTGTTAAACTTTTTAGCTTTCTCTCAAGGCTGAAATTAGAGCAGTCAGCTGTTTGCTTTAGAAATTTCGTGTAGAAATCTTTAGAAAAGATTTTGTGTAAAATAACATGTTGGTATAAAGGCTTTATTGGCAGAGTTTGCAATTGTGGTGTGCCTCGTGAGTGGGAGAAACCATGAATACAGGTCATTCAAAGGGAATGTTAATACAATTGTAATATTTTATACTGACTTTTAAAGTATTATGCTCTTTATTATCCTGTGTTTAGTGGCTGCTTTAGTTACTATGTGTGGACAAGTGAGTGACAGGTGAAATTGGAACGCATATTGGAAAACCATTTATCACTGTTTTAAAGTTCAGTATCTTGTGATACATGAAGGGTAGACTGCAGCAGTTTATATAAATAGGGAGCCTAAAATTCCCACAAGGCTGGAAATACAGGATCTTAATACTGTGGCTTGCTCAGCACTGACTACTATAGCCAGTCACTTTCTGTGATACCCTAGCATTCTGCAAACTATGACGGTTCTTTCGGGTGAAAAGAAATAACTGAAAACAGTTAATAAATTTGGTATGTTAATAGTCCAAGATGAATTAATTGGGAGATTGTATAGGATCTTAATGGTGCAAAAGGAATGCAGTTAATCCCAGGGCTTTAGAAAGAAAATGCACTACATGGATGTATACAGTCCATGGTTTTCTCTCCACTCCAGCCTTGTCTGCATAGAAAATTTTCAGAAATTCTCCCACTGGTGCTAGCAATAGCAGAGATGCTACTGTGTTATGTATGCTTGCTCTCAGCAGCGTGACACCTGTGAACTGAACATTGTGAGTGTTCTGGGACAGGTTGGCTGGTCGTGTTAGTGCAGGGGTCCAAGGAGACTTTCTTATGGCTGTCTAGAACCTCTTCCTTGTTCAGAATCTCAGCCTGCCCTCATCCAACTGCTAGGGACCCTCTCCACACTCATGGGCTAGCAATCTGCATAAAAACTCTCTGGCATCTTCACTAGCACCCAACAACTGATCCTGGCATTGGCCCCAGGTTCAGGGAGGTGATGGATAGTTGTGGGGTCAATGAGAGGAAAGGTAAGTCATGTGAGAGTAGGTGCACTGTCGGGATCAGTCAGCAGCTGGGAAGGGAATGATGGAATCTATAATCCGGGAAAGCATGGGGACCCCTGGGATGAATGTGAGGAAGGTGTCTGAATCACTTATGTGGGGAGAGGGAAGGATAAACAGTTGAGTAGAATTAGGATTTATGAACATAATATAATGAAGTTTGCTTTCTCACTGGTTGCACTGAACAACTTCAGTAAACCCTTAGTGCTCTGCATATCTGTCATGTATCAAAATTAGAGTTGGCTATAGAATTCCTGTTCCATAGAAAATTGCAAAAGTGCACAAATTTGAATTTGTTTTATTCTGATTCAGATGAAAAGGCAAAATTTTGAAATTTCCCATGGAACAACTTCATCGTGGAAAAATCAAAATGATATATTATTTCAAGAAGGTTGAAATGATTTCATTTTTACTTTATTGACTCAATTTATGTTGTAAGTTAACAGTCAATATTTCAATTATACCGTAACAGTATAGTGGAAACAACAAAAAATTGAAATGACAACATGAATCATTTTTACTTTATTGGCATAAAATATTTTGAAAACTTCATGAAAGTTTTGACAAAACAAAGATGTCTTGGCAGAATGTTTACCTTTTGAATCAGAAAAAAATCTGACTTGCTCTACACAACTATATATTTTTGTAGAGAGGTAGAACAAAAGAGAAAGCAAAAATATTTAAACTCATCTAAAAATATTTTCAAATTATATTTTGCAGTGCACTCTCTCCCTCTTCTGCCTTGCACACCAGGATGAATTTCACTTTGTTTTATCTTAGAAAAATAAAAGGGGAACAAAAATCTTCCATTTGCTATTTTGGAGTAAAATTTAAATAAAACTCCCCTCCACTGAAGTTTAAATGGGTAAATTAACAGGTAATAGTAAACTGAATGTAATATGTCCATATATCAAACTATAAGGTGCCACAATCACTCCCTTGAAATTGATATAGTTTGAGATTTAGGCTTCCTCTTTTCATGCCTATGTTTATACCCCAAGTATACAAAAGTCCTGTGGAGATTTTAACTTTAACTCATTGAACTATTCTCTGCTTGCCACATGGTGGCAGCAAATTTCCAATCCTTTGGAACTTTCAACAGTTTTCTCCTCAAACCGGTATTTTAAACTGGTGTATTACATGTATTTAAATTACTTTTAATTCTATTGTGTATTAGTGCTGGCTTCTATCTTAAGCATTTTGACTTTGTACATGTATTTCTTTCTATAAGTTTTTTAGTGCTTGAAAGGTAAGAGATGGAATAGAAATCCAAAATCCCAAAGCACTTTATAAGCTAAGTATAGCATATTGAAAAAACTACCTGGTATAGATGCCAACAGCCAGATGGAGCACAGCATGCTTCATAATAGATCTGGAACAAGGCCCTTAGAGCAATTAATTCTGAAAGTGCCACATGGTTATGCACCTTTTTACTTCTCCTCTACCCACTAATGTGGTGAGATATCTCTTGGAACTGAGGATTCTAAACTAGATTCCGTGTGCTATTTGGATGCAGATCATTTGCCCTCATGCTGTGGTTATAAATCATGGCAGACCTGCTGTTAGTCTCCATGCCAAAAGCAATGCTTTGCAGTGACGCTCTAGTGGCTTCTTTAGGAGCGTTGGATAGTCCAGTGGAGCAGATCACTTTGACTTGGTATTCCCGGTTCCAGTGGAAGCACTCAAAACCTTTTAGATTCAGCCTACTTGTGTTTTGGAGTTATAATGCACAACATAAGAACATAAGAACATAAGAAAGGCCGTACTGGGTCAGACCAGAGGTCCATCTAGCCCAGTATCTGTCTACCGACAGTGGCCAGTGCCCAGGTGCCCCAGAGGGAGTGAACCTAACAGGCAATGATCAAGTGATCACTCTCCTGCCATCCGTCTCCATCCTCTGATAAACAGAGGCTAGGGACACCATTCTTAACCCCTTTCTGGCTAATAGCCATTTATGGACTTAGCCACCATGAACTTATCCAGTTCCCTTTTAAATATTGTTATAGTCCCAGCCTTCACAACCTCCTCAGGTAAGGAGTTCCACAAGTTGACTGTGCGTTGTGTGAAGAAGAACTTCCTTTTATTTGTTTTGAACCTGCTACCTATCAGTTTCATTTGGTGACCCCTGGTTCTTGTATTATGGTAGTATTTAAACAACTTTTCCTTGTCCACTTTTCCACATCAGTCATAATTTTATATACTTCTATCATGTCCCCCCTCAGTCTCCTCTTTTCCAAGCTGAAGAGGCCCAGCCTTTTCAATCGTTCCTCATACGAGGCACTCTCCAAACCCCTAATCACTTTAGTTGCCCTTTTCTGAACCTTTTCTAGTGATAGAATATCTTTTTTGAGATGAGGAGACCACATCTGTACACAGTATTCGAGATGTGGGCGTACCATGGATTTATATAAGGGCAATAATACATTTGCAGTCTTATTTTCTATCCCCTTTTTAATGATCCCTAACATCCTGTTTGCTTTTTTGACCGCCTCCGCACACTGTACGGACATCTTCAGAGAACTATCCACAATGACTCCAAGATCTTTTTCTTGACTCGTTGTAGCCAAATTAGCCCCCGTCATATTATAGGTATAGTTGGGGTTATTTTTTTCCAATGTGCATTACTTTACACTTATCCACATTAAATTTCATTTGCCATTTGGATGCCCAATCACTTAGTTTTGTGAGATCTTTTTGAAGTTCTTCACAATCTGCTTTGGTCTTGACTATCTTGAGTAGTTTAGTATCGTCTGCAAACTTAGCTACCTCACTATTTACCCCTTTCTCCAGATCATTTATGAATAAATTGAATAGGACTGGTCCTAGGACCGACCCTTGGGGAACACCACTAGCTACCCTTTTCCAATCTGAGAATTTACCATTTACTCCTACCCTTTGTTCCCTGTCTTTTAACCAGTTCTCAATCCATGAAAGGACCTTCCCTTTTATCCCATGACAACTTAACTTACATAACAGCCTTTGGTGAGGGACCTTGTCAAATGCTTTCTGGAAATCTAAGTACACTATGTCCACTGGATCCCCCCTGTCCACATGTTTGTTAACCCCTTCAAAGAACTCTAATAGATTAGTAAGACACGATTTCCCCTTACAGAAACCATGTTGGCTATTGCTCAACAGTTTATGTTTTTCTATGTGACTGACAATTTTATTCTTAACTATTGTTTCAACTAATTTGCCCGGTACCGACGTTAGACTTACCGGTCTGTAATTGCTGGGATCCCCTCTAGGGCCCTTTTTAAATATTGGCGTTACATTAGCCGACTTCCAGTCTTTGGGTACCGAAGCCATTTTAAGGGACAGGTTACAAATCTTAGTTAACAGTTCCGCGACTTCACATTTGAGTTCTTTCAGAACTCTTGGGTGAATGCCATCTGGTCCCGGTGACTTGTTAATGTTGAGTTTATCAATTAATTCCAAAACTTCCTGTAGTGACACTTCAATCTGTGACAGTTCCTCAGATCTGTCACCTACAAAAGCCGGCTCAGGTTTGGGAATCTCACTAACATCTTCAGCCGTAAAAACCGAAGCAAAGAATCCATTTAGTTTCTCTGCAATGACTCTATCATCTTTAAGCGCTCCTTTTGTATTCTCATCATCAAGGGGCCCGACTGGTTGTTTGGCAGGCTTCCTGCTTCTGATATACTTAAAAAACAATTTGTTATTACCTTTGGAGTTTTTGGCTAGCCGTTCTTCAAACTCCTCTTTGGCTCTTCTTATTACACTCTTGCACTTAAGCTGGCACTGTTTGTGCACCTTTCTGTTTGCCTCACTAGGATTTGACTTCCACTTTTTAAAGGAAGTCTTTTTACCTCTCAGTGCTTCTTTTACATGGTTGGTGAGCCATGGTGGCTCTTTTTTGGTTTTTTTACAGTGTTTCTTAATTTGGGGTAGACAGTGAAGTTGGGCCTCTATTATGGTGTCTTTAAAAAGCGCCCATGCAGTTTTCAGAGATTTCACTTTAGTCACTCTACCTTTTAGCTTTTGTTTAACTATCCCCCTCATTTTTGTATAGTTCCCCCTTTTGAAATTAAATGCCACAGTGTTGGGCTGTTGAGGTGTTCTTTCCCCCACAGCGATGGTGAATGCTATTGTATTATGGTCACTAGTTCCAAGCGGTCCTGCTACAGTTACCTCTCGGACCAGCTCCTGCGCTCCACTCAGGATTAAATCTAGAGTTGCCTCTCCCCTTGCCAATCCAACAAGCCAGGTTTTCTTTAAATAGCCTAGAGCAGAGATTCTCAGCCACTGCATTGGGACACATTACTGTGTTACCACATAGCAGTAAGCAGGGGCAGCTTTTGGGGTAGGCGAAGCAGGCGCACACCAAGGGCCCCAAGCTGTAAGGGGCCCCCTTGCCTGCCCCAAAAGCTGTATCTGCCTCGGTTGGCAGCCAGCAGAGGAGCTGGCCCGTGTCCAGGATTGGTGAGGTGGAGATGGGGCTGGAAGTGAGCTGGGGGTGTGTGGGGGAGGGGCAGGGCTGGGAATAGCAGTGGGGAGCTGGGGCTGGCAACAGGGGGGCCCCCGTGGGCCTATAGGGGGCCCCACAGGTCTATAGGGGGCCCCACAATGTGCCTTTGCCTAGGGCCCCAATAGCCAAAGGCCGCCTCTGTCAGTAAGTGTGTTGCAGAGCCTGGCAACAGCTTACTGGTGGGGGGCTGGATTCGGTCGCAGGGAGCGTTTTTCAATGGCGGGGGGGCTGGTGTGTCCTGTAGGGCTGCAAATGCCACCAGGTGTACGTGACCCGCAAAAGGTTGAGAACCACCTGCCTAGAGAAAGTAGGACTAATGAGGTGATGTTGCACTCTTCTTTAGCCAGCGAAGAAATGAAATAGCCCTCAGAAATACAGAAGAGTAGGAGTAAAAGAATTCATCACACTGTGCCTTTCCAATGGATAGAAACTCGGCTCCTTTTTCAGATGTCTGCTCTGATAATCTTTCATTTTGTTTGTGGTGAGTCATTTGCACAGTCCCATTATCATTCTGTCTAATCATGATATTCCTTTTGGTTCCTCAAAGGAGTTACCGAAACGGTGTCCAATCACATCTCCTCTCCTTACAATATAGGTAATATCTGCTCTCCTGGCCTTGGTGTTAATGCTTTTGTTTCCATATACATATCTCAAAGATGCGGCCTAAATGCACACAAGGATTCATTTCACATGTGATGACAGGGTCCAATGCCAGTGTACTCAATGGATGTTCTTGTGCTGCCTGCTGACATTCACATAGCCAGCTCAGGGCAGCGTGGGAGCCAGTGCCGCTTCTGGAAGCTCCCACCTTGTGCTGCCGAAACTCTTTTCCTTACCAAAAAAATTAAGACCCTTGCACTCATGTTTGCAAAGGGGAACCTTCAAAATTAGAGCTGGCTGGTATTTGTTTAAATGAATTATTTGTTTCTTGTTTCCTTCTTTTCAAGTAAAATTGACCTTGCTTTAGAAAAAAAATGTTGCATACAATTTCTCTATTTTCCTCTACTCTCTCTCGCTAAGAAAGGAAAGGGAAAAAATGAATTTTGGTTTTGTTTTAATTTTTGGTATTTTTTCAATTTTCTCCTTGAAATATACTTCTCATTTCAGTCAGCACTAGTCAAAATCTGAACCAAGTGTAAACTAATATAGCAATGCCTGCAGACAGTGTGACAGAATACCTGGAAGAATGGTGCCAGCTGCCCTCTGTGGTGTATGAAATTTATAAGACTGATGGTGATTAAAATAGTAACATTAACTGTAGCTAAAGATCACAGCCAAGGCTAGGTAAGCTCTTGCAGTTCTTAACCATTAGAATTTAGAGTTAGACAAGGCAGGGGGAGTTTTGCCTGAAAGAATTGGCTCAAAATAAATTTTAATGCTCAGGCACGTGGGAGAGGCCACTCGTTGCACTTAAACCTGGCGAGAGAAGCAGCCATGATAAATCACTGCTTAGAGAAAGAGAGAGAGAGCCAAGTCAGAGTTTGGAAAATTACCAGAGTCTGTGTTTTGTCCACTTTATCTTTAAAAAAACATATTTAAGTAATACCCAATCTTAGCTTTATAGACTTTCTGATGATGGTGACAGGGTTATTCTTGCAATGCATGAAGTTTGTTTTGATGAGCATTAACCAGAAGCATCAACACTAAGCTGTTAGCTTGTAAACCTCATTTTGGCTCAACATAGCTTATCTTGAAGAAATGATGTATTTTGTAAAAATAAAATAAATAAATTTAGCACTTGAATAACTTACCCAAGCTACAAACTTTTGATCTGCATATAACTTGCATATGCAATTAATGGCATTTCTGGTTAAGGCCAAGATTTTCATGCCCCGGCATGTAGGCAATTGTGCATGAATGTGTGCCTAATTAGTACACATATGTACAGTAAATTCATTTGTAAACCAGCAGCAATAAGTGGCACTAAAGATGAGAGGTGTTAGACTGAACATTTCCCTTTTGTTATTGCTAGAAAGGAAACTGGCCATCTTTAACAGCTGCAGTGGTGGGAATAAACGTACCCAGTAGTGTGGTGGCACAGATTGCTTTCTCCAACCCTCATAAAGCCAGTAGAAGGTGAAGCTGAAAGGTGGGCGTGCTAATCTTGGCACGGTTTTCAGAAACCCCGAGTGCGGCACCCCAGGCAGGGATCGCCTCCCTTGGAGCTCGCCCCGGTTAACCCGCCACTGCCCCACTCTGGGTGGGGCGAGCCCGAGACTCGAAGGGGGCGCGCGGAGCAGCTCCATCCATCTCCCGGGCACGGAGACAGATTCCGGCGCAGCCCGACGTGCTCCTCCACCTTTCCCACCGCCAGGGGGCGCTCCCGACGGCCCCGGCCGAGCTCTGTGACGTCCCCGGGAAGTCACTTTGCCGGCCGGCCGCGCGCGCAGGCACGTGTGCTTTGCTCGCTCCGCGCGGAGCTGGCGCTGGTTGCTGCTGTGGGTGGGTCGAGGCGAGGTGTGTTTGCCCTGCCTTGCAACGCTTTTTCATCGCCCTCTTTCCTCCGCAGTGCTGGCGGCCGGCCCTGGCACATGCACTTCAGAGGTCTCAACACCCTGGCTTGACCTCTCCTGCTCCTGGCCTCCCCCTTCCCCAGCCACCACTGCTCGATGGCTGTCCTCCTCCTCTTCTTTCTTACCTGGGAGGTCTTGGAACAGCAGCTTGGGTGCTTCACTGAAATACTGCCTCCCTTTTGCCTGTCCATTTCCTTGCTCTGACTTGTGGAGAGGCAGACCTAGCTTGGGGTCAGTTATGACAAATGCTGATGGGCCGTGCCCTGCACCAGCTGCCCAGGAAGGTGTAACGCAGGGATCGGGGCCTCCCAAAAGCTGATGGTCTCCAGAACTTTGTAAGAGGCAGGGGGGTGTTGTTCATGATGCACATTGCAGCCTCTGGAACCAAAGCAGCGCTGGCTATGGCACCCAGCTATTTGAATGAGTTAAGATCAGATTTAGTTCTAGGGAGAAGAGGGGCAGAGCTTCTACTCTACTGGAGATAATTCAGGCT
Source organism: Pelusios castaneus (assembly GCA_007922175.1). Taxonomy (NCBI): domain Eukaryota; kingdom Metazoa; phylum Chordata; order Testudines; family Pelomedusidae; genus Pelusios; species Pelusios castaneus. The sequence continues at coordinate 9,247,276 of ML685776.1, forward strand.
GCATCCACACCCATTCAAATCTGTTATAGTCCCAGGCTCTAGACCAGCATCTATAAGGAAGAACTGTGAGCCAGCCCAATCATATAGGTGAACTAGGCGGTTGCCTAGGGCACCAGGCTTTAAGGGGCCAAATTAAATGGAAGTGATTTTTTTCTCTATTTAAAAAAATATATAAATATGTTACCTCATAACACATGTAGGGGGGACGCCAAAGTCATGGTTCGCCAAGGGTGCCAAAAACCCTTGGGCCGGCACTGCTGTGAAGTAAATGCCCTGTTCTGCAAATGTACATGAACAACTTCAGAGGCTCTGCAGGCACCGATTCAGTTTCTTGGGTAAAATGTGTGTTCTGTTCTCACAAACACCTTCCTTTTTCCAAGAGACGCCATTAAGAATATCAGACAAGCTAGAAACATCTTACGAAGCTGAAACCATGCTCTCGTTTCATCTGTAGGAATGAGGAATGCAGTGTCACTTTCTGGGCCCATTTAAGAACTGGCCTTTCTGCAAAATTTACGGTGGTTGAGACAATCATCTCATTACCCGTAGGTCACAGGGGATGTGTTTAGACTGTAAAATTAGAGGTGAAGCATTTCATAGGGTCAGTCCCTTACTGGTAGCCTTAGAACACTGTTCGTTTCTGGATTCTTTAGTATCAGAAAGGCATGGACTAATTCAGGAAAGTAGTAAAAAATATTAGAGAGCAGCAGGAAGGGAATTTAAATAGTTTAAACAGATATATCTTGGCAAAATGGCAACTAAAAGAAAACAAAATGACTGTTTACAAGTGTAGGTAGAGAGCAAATTTTAAGGGGAGAAATTGTGTAGGATGAGAAAAGGAAAACCAGAAAAATTGAATGAAATGAAGAAAAGGCTTTTAGAATTTTAGGGTAAACTTCTTGACATTTGAGATCCATGGAGCTGGAATAATCTCCTAAGGAAAGTGGTAGATTCCCCATCGTTTGAGAACATTAAAAACTATGCTGTACAAAGCACGGGAGCTGTCCAATAAAAGCAGTCCTTTAATGGCAGATGAATGGACCACTTCTAAGGTGTACAAGACTGTTCCATCACTAAACCATTGAGTCATCATCCGCTATCTAATTTTTAGTATTTTAATTTTGTCTCCACTTTTTCCTCATTTCATCTCAGCTTTCTACAGGTCTTTAGCCCTATAAGTGCTAATAGTAAAACTAAATTGCTTTCATTTTTTTTCAGCACAGAATAGATATAATGAGTCAAGTTAAGGGTAATGAGTCACCAAAAGGCAGCGAGAAGTTATTCTTTCACAGTTGCAAAGTGAGTACTTTAGCATAAAAATGATTTGTAGCTATATTGTTCACTTTTACCCTTACCTTTTTTGTTTACAGAATTGGCAGCCACTTCTACAGTATCAAATTGCTGTCTGTTCAAAAACCCTGTAATGTATATTAGCATTTTCAGCATATGAAGGTAGTTCATTTTTTGATGGAGCATAACCCTCTGATACTTAAGTGATTTCACTCTTCTTATGATTCACCAAAGTACATTTGCACATAAATTAGTTCTGTAGCAGAACAGATTTGGATTCAGAACATGGTGGTTGCCGTTAAAAGCTTAGTATCTATGGGCACATCTACACTGGAGGCTCTGTTACATCAACTTAACAAGGTCGACTTTAAGTCGACTTAAAGTTGACCTTGTTAAGTCGATTTAGAGCTTCCACACTGAAAACTCCAGTCGACTGCCTGCGTCCACACTGGCAGGTACTAGGTCGACAGAGGTGTGGTGCATTGTGGGTAGCTGTCCAGGGCCTGGAGGCCAATTAGGTCGAATTAAGGGCATTCCCCATCTACACTGGCTTAAATCGACTTAATAAGATAGACTTAAGCGTTAAGTCGACTGTAAGAGGTGGTGTTATTAAGTCGACTTAATAAGCGCCCAGTGTGGACACAGCAGTCTGTAGGTCAATTTAACCATCCTTAAGTCGACCTAAGGCTCCGGTGTGGATGTACCCCAAGAGCCTACTGTAGTATTTGAGCTGCTGCTGTTTTCCCCTATACTGAGGAAAGTGATTAACTGGCTAAGTGTGTCATAGCAATTCTCAGATGTTGACTTTTTAATCAGCAATTATTCCATCAGTGCAACTGACCTTTATTCCTTACATTTTGTTTGGCTGACTACGTGCTGAAATGTTATTCAGTCTGCGCTGTGGTGATACAAATAATTATCTGTTTAGTAACATACCCGATGAATGGCAAAAGGAGGCATGCAGCTAGATTATTTATTCAGTTAAGATGGATGTTTTCAAAAGATCATTCAGTAAATTGGATGCTCAACTCCCTTTGAAAGACAATAGGAATCAGGTGCCTGGCCCCCTTAATGGCCATCAATGAAACCTGAGTGGAGAGCAGTTCTCCCCATATTCCAGAGGGGTATCCGTGTTAGTCTATGTCAGCAAAACAAACAAGGAGTCCTGTGGCACTTTTAAAGACTGACCAATTTATTTATCACATAAGCTTTCATGGGTATAATCCCATGCATCTGATGGAGTGAGATTAAACCATGAAAACGCATGCGATAAATAAATTGGTCAGTCTTTAAAAGTGCCACAGGACTCCTCGTTTGTTTAGCTCTCCCATAGCGCTTGCCAAAATAAGTCTTGAACCAATACATCATTTAAACAAACCAAGAAGTCATGTTTTCATTAGCACCTTCACTAAGGTCATTCTTCCTGCAGTATTCACTGAGCTGGATCCTCATTAAGTCTGTTGTGTAATCAAGTTATATCTAAAAGAATATATCTGAAGTCTCAAAGTTTCTCTGAGTTTTTTCCAATGTGTAACGCAAAAATATTCAAAGCCTGAAGAAATTCTGCACTGGAACATAATATATGTGAGAACTGGGGGATAGTACGTTCGTATTAGGATTTAATGCCTCTTTAGAGTGGTGTCCTATTAAGGGTCTAGCTCCCAGGTGGTGTTCTTCATGTATGTAGTACTATATACTGCTCCAAGCAAATTAGATTTGAAAACCAACTGGGAGCAGTTTCTTTAATGAGGTCATCAAGTGGAAAAATTAAAAGAGATATTGCACTCAACAATCAGTGAGATCCAGGCTCCCTTATGAACATTAAAAAATGCAGCCATTACATCTTGTGCAATGAGGAAAAGCTGTATATGCATCTTTACAGAGTAGCACAAAGGGATTATTATCAATATCAAGGGCACCACACATACTGCTTATTATACTATATATGATCATTTCATTATTGTCTTCATCCCTAATCTCCAGTTCTCAACCTATGCTTAGATTGTAAGATATTTAGTGCTGAGGCTATCTTTTTGTTCTATATATGTGGACAATATCTAGCACAATACCTTGGCTGGTATTTCGCTAATTAAAAAGGAAACTGTTCATCATTGACACAATTTTTATTGCAGGCATGGGTCATCAGCATCTAATATAGAAATATTCTATATTTTATTGTGGCAGGTATCAGAATTGTTGTCATCTCTTGCAAAAGTTGAAAATGAACAACAGAAGCACCCATTGCTTTTTAAGGGAACACATGTGTGTCTCTTCCATACACTGCATTCAGTCATAAAATCTAAAAACTGGAACTCTGCAGTATGTAGCAAGAAAAGTGTGTCCTCTCATGAGCCCATTACAATGATACGCAATTGGTCAGAAGCCAATGTAGCTAAAAAGGAGGCCGATTCAGCAGGGACAACGAGAAGCCAAAACAGTTGTATATCCATACACGTTAAGAGACTGTCTAAATCGAAGATGACAAATTCTGCTGTAGAAGGAAACAAAAACACTGATTGTGGTGGTCCACTGCCAATTCGTATGCTTCCTTATGTGCATTTAATCAAAAATTGTCTTCCTTTGTCAATTTCTTCAATCCATTCCAAATGTTGCAGAGCGGAGATATTATGCAGGATACTATATTTTACGCTCAGAATGTGGAAAAAGAAAACACCCAAGCCTTCACCTAAGGATCCTCCCAGTTCTGAATTACAGAAAGCTGAAGGTTGGCAATGTGTGCTTATAATTACTTATGAATGATTGAGGATAATACTAGAAGGGTTAACAAGAAGTAACAGACAGAAATTAACGAAGGAGAAATCTAGGCTGAATATCCAGTGATACTTCCTCATAGTGAGACTTCAGTATTATGCTCTGAAATACTTTCCAAATGAAATTAAAGTGGGAGCAGTGGCATTTGGGATACTGAAACTTAGACTGCTCAGTGCAGAAGAAAAAATATAGGGAACAAACTTGCAGTGAGCGAGCTAGCTTTATCTCTCCCTAACATTTAGTATTTTATGAAGATGTATTGAAAATATCTAGAGATAAATATAACCATGACAGGCACAGGAAAGCATTTGAATGTGTCCCGTCTCCATATGTTTGGGTCTCGTTCAGCACAGATGATAGTTCTTTTAAGCTTGATATTGCTCCCGTTGAATTCAGTGGAATTGCTGGAGCAGGGTGTGGCTTTCGTTCTCATTTTAAAAAGTGGTGGTGGTGGGGTGGATTGTGACATCAGTGGTGCTGGAAGTTGGGAGGATATATGCCAACTTGGGTTTTCTGCAGCTCCTCTGTCTAGACTGAGTATAACAGATCTTTTTCTGACAACAGAGTCTTGCGGCACTTTTAAAGACTAACAGATTTATTAATCGCATGCTCATGTGATTAATAAATCTGTTAGTCTTTAAAAGTGCCGCAAGACTCTGTTGTCTTTCTACAATAGACTAACACGGCTACCCCTTTAGATCTTTTTCTGTCACTGCTACAGCTGGATGACCTGCATACACTGTGGGTTTCTGGAAATGGAGCATCTACTACACCATAACATCACTTCTCCCCTTGAGTCCATGCCAGATCAGCAATTGTTCTGATCATTTGGATTCCAGTAAACTAATTGCATTCATAGAGATGCGTACCAGGAACAGGCTAGCTTCATATCACTTTTTCATATCTAAATTTTCTTTTGTGCTTAAGAAAAGTGCCAGGTTGACAGTACTGAATAGGCCATTTGGCTTCAGGAAGAACCAAGGAAGATGGTCAAAGGCAGCTGAGCTTGAGACCATCTTCATGGCTTGCTGATCGTCAGATCTGCCCTGTCCTTGGAGCCAACAGCCTCGTGGATGCTTTAAGTTGTCAGCGGCAATGATGCAGAACGTACTGCCCTGTGCTCCTGAGAATTCCTCTACACTAAAGGAGTATCTAAGTAGCTGGGTAAATGGCTTTGAGGCCTCACCTCTGTAAACAGCCCAAGGAAACCTCCTGCAGGGCAGACACCAAAGAAATCCCTAGCTGGTTGGCTAAGCTGTCTTGAAATGGGAATGGAATAAAGCAAATACTCTCTGACCCTTTATGGACAGACAGGATGCAACATAGGCAGTGATAACGTTTCCTCATTGCTCTATCAATGTGCCTTAACCATGTTGTGGAGGGACCACCAACAGTGGCGCGGGTGGATTCAGTAGTTAAGTATCAATATCTATGCGGCGTTTGGCCTGGCCTGGTCTACACTTGGGGCACTTTTTGGTGGCAGGTGAAGGGAAACATGCAAGGTACGTAAAATACCTGGCATATCTCCCTTCAACTTAGTAACTCCCACTTACCTCCCTGTCCACACTGCGCTAAGTCAAACTGAAATGCCGTCCATTCGACTTAGCACCACTCTTACGGGGCTGGAGTTACTGCATTGAACTCCAGATCGATTGAGGGCGTCTTGACTGACCGCTCAATTGAACCTGGAAGAGCAAATTTGCCGCCATCAGAGTAGACAAGGTCTGAGATTAGCAACAACAGTGCCAAACAGCAGTGATTATCTGATCACCCATGTGAGTTGTGGAGCTTTTCCTGCTGGCATTGAAATCAATATCGTTTTTCCATTGATTTAAACAAGAACAGAAGTGTACCTATTTTTAAAAATTATGGCCCAAATTTATCAATTAAGTGCCTAAAATTAGGTACCTAAATGCATATTTATGCATCTAAGTAAGTGGCTTAAATTTCAGCAATATTGAGCACCCACAGCATTCCTTGAAGTCAATACACTGTAATGGTACAATACTCCATCATTTTGATGAAAGATGCTAGTATATATAGTGTTTACATTGTATGTAACTTCTTGCTGCTTTCAGAAACAAAATACATGAACTTCCTTAATCTGAAGGATCTGCAGTGGAAATTCTACAAAGGCTTTGTGAAAAGGAAACAAAAAGTGAGAGTTTTATGGAGAGAATCAGATTACAGGCCTTTCAAGCCATTCCAGGAAAAGATCTGGAAGGCAGAATACATCCTCCCTTTGATTCCTAAGAACTGGATAATTCATGACTCTCTTGAATGAGTGGGTGCAATGCATGTCCTCTTTAGGTCAAATAAACGATACATTTAAGTGAATGGAGAGTGGTTGCAGTTTTACAGAAAATTAAAATAAAAATGTCAATGCATTATACAATTAAGTTTATTATTATGTTTTTCCAGTAGCACCTAGGAGCCCATCATTGATCAGGACCCCACTGAGCTAGGTGCTGTGCAAACAGAAGAGAAAAGATGGTTCCTGCCCCAAATCAGTCACCGAAGATACATAATTTACTAAGGACCATTGCACTAGCCACACCGCCCATGGCTGGTGTCATTGTCCAGTGAAGTTCCCAGATCTGGCTCAGTCTTGTGAATCCACAGATCTCTGGGGTGAGCGTGTCCATCTTTTCACGTGTCAATGAAGAGTTTGAGAGCACAGGGTGCTGGGTGGTTTTGTCCATTCTGGCAACATGGCTGAAGAGCACACAGTTCCTCTTTTGAATATAATGAGCAACTGAAGAAAGGTCACATCTCTGCGAGCTAGTGACATTTTGCAGAGGATTTGGCACTAACTCTGCAGATAGAATCCCTCTAGTTGCTCCAAGTCTGCCTGTAAGAGGGTCCTGCTCTCTGACCCATATAGCAATACAGGTGGTGCATAGTTTGGGAGATTCTGAACTTTTTGTCTCCTCATAAAGACATTTTTTGCATCCATAAGCCAACCATGGACTTCATGGAGGAGACAGCAAGACCTCGTAGTTGAAGAGAACCACAGAAGACAAGAGACTACAGGTGGACACAGATAGCGAAGCACAAGAAAACAATGCGATAATGTGTCATTAATCTTTATATTAATATGTTTCTAGTGCCAAGCTTCCAGATGTGTTTCCTCTCTTATTAATATAATGGCACTGATATTACAACAGGTTTACAGCTGTGGAACTTCAGTGCAGTGATTCTGATTGCAAATCAGTAGTAAGACATGAAATAGAGGGGAAAAAACCCCATTCTGCAAATGATGCTAGACAATATTAGTGAACAGTTCCTGCCCACTCCACAACAGTAGCTGACAGGAACAACTGTGATGCTGAGATGTGAATGGAAAATATGTTTACATGTGTTTCACTGATGATTGTGTCTCAGTTGAAGTGATAAAATGGAATAATACAGGCATAGGCAGTGAGACGCATTCCCAGAAGGATGCTTCTCATAACCCAAGCAACAGCTAGACTGTAGTTTGCTCTGCTCTTCTGGGGTCACAAAGTATCTGTGGAAATGCTTTATGGCCTCTACTGCAGCCTTGATTATGTAGTAGCTTCCATAGCACAAATATTTTCAATAAAGCCTTTTCCACAAACCATACAAACCATTTTAGAGTCTAAATATTATTGCTGGCCTATTTATGGTCATACAGAGACAGTTGTAAGAGCTCTTAGACCTGTTCTGCACCTCTGGAGCATCCCCCTTGCACTGGAGTGATCTTCCCTCTGCTGGTCACTCTGGCTTTAAAAATGGTGGTGGTGAGCCTCAGAGTAGATGGGCTGAACTGGTGGGTGGGGACACCAAGGTGACAGCTTGACAAGGAAGGAGTTTTGCTTTGTTTGAAGCTGGAGGTTTGATTGTAGCTGCATGTGTTGGTTGGACTTCTGAGTGAGCTGGTTGGGTTGCTGTGTATTGCCCAATACCACATTGCTCTCCATTAAAGCATATTATTAGGTCTATATGATGAATAAGCTGGTCAAATATTGCGAAACATGCTTGTGTCCTCACCCTCTTTGCAAATACTCATATGAGTGGGCTTTTATTTGGAGAAGGGACATCCTTTGCTTAAATTGTGAACAGTGGCAGATATGGGCCCTGAGCACACCAGTTCAGTGGCCCATTATGTTTTCATAGGGTTTTTTAAAATATTTTAAAATCTCAGTCTACTAATTTGTGGGTGTTTCTTGGTAGTTGGTAATAGCACAAATGCTGGATTAGTAAACAGTCTTCAATCAGAGTTACTTTGGTGTGAACACTGCTCAGTCACTGAGTTTATTCAGCTCAAGATATGGCTGAGCTAAATAGTTACTATCTCATAAACAGGAATTGCCCTAGGTCTACCATCATAACAACTGTCCAGTCATACAAATCATTCAACCCACTACCAATCAGAGCACAGTGATTTATATCCTCCGTGGTGATGAGAAATGACTATACATTCATTTTGCAGATGAGACCCACTCAATAGCAGGAATTCGTATAATTGAAAAAGTCACTGATCAAAAATTGCATGGCATCCTTTCACTCTGATTGAGTAATATGCCATTTTGAACAAATTATATTAGTCATGCATCTCTGTGCTTTTCCTTAGATGGGGGTCTATGAAACCTGAAGCATGAATATTTACAACAAATTAATTAAGTGTTGAGGTTCAAAAATTCCCACCAAGCACAAATTGTGGCTTTATGTCCCAGAGTGGGCAATCTTATTAGCTATTCAGATTACTTGATTTCTTCTGCATGTTTTAAGATCAGAAGTCAATAGTCTACTGCTACCATAAAAAGGAATAGAACTTTAAGTGCATTAAAATTAAATAAACATCCAAAAGAAATAAGCCTGAAGAAAGATTACATCTATTGGACATGGATGTACTCTGATTCGGTGTGTAAAATGAAAACCTAGAGAAAGAAATAGCTGTAGAAAATAAAACTTGTTACTTAAAACAATAATGTTGTAGCCATGTTGATCCCAGGATAGTACGGAGTCAGGATGGGTGAGATGATAAGTTTTAGTCCAATAAAATCTCTCATTGGTCCAATAAAACTTATTATAAATATTTGGTCCCATAAAAGATGTTACTTTCTCCACTTTCTCTCCTTAATATGGAAACAAGTAATAAAACAGCTAAATGAATGAAACAGACAGAAGCGCAACAAAAGAAATTAAGTTTTAATTATTGCATTTCAAGTTACAATTTTTAAAAAAGCAAGAGGCTTGCAGAGGGAAACGGGGAGTAGGGAGTGGAATTCCTAAACTTTAATCTTCCTGATTTCAAAGCATAGGCATGATATGAAAGCTGAATCTGAAAGTTGCAATCTGAGCTGAGCTCAAACACTCATTAGTCTTCCAGGGCTGCTTGAAATGTGTATGTGAATTCTTACTAGCCCTGGGAGAGTGAAACATGATTTGGGAGCAGTCTTTAATTCCTTTCCTGATTTCTTTAAACAGGAATTATTTGATTAACAGGTTTTGTTAGCACAATGTAAACTCCTCCTCCAGTTTACATATATGATATAGTTTTCATGCTAGGGTAATCAGATGTCTCAAATGTATAGGGACGGTGTCTAAATTTGGGGCTTTGTCTTATACAGGAATCTATTACACCTGACTTCTGTCCTGATTTTTCACAATTGCTGTCTAGTCACCCTATTTCCAGATTCAAAGGGACAGCTGCGTTAGTCTAGTTCAGCAAAACAAAGTCTGGCATCTGATGAAGTGGGACTTGGCCCACAAAATCTCGTGTGAAAAATAAATTTATTAGTCTTTAAAGTGCCACAAGACTCCTTTTTTGTTTTGCTATTTCCAGATGCTGCTGATGTGTGGTAATTCCTTGTAGGGAATACTGTAGTCTCCATTAATGTGTATGTATATATTTTTTTCTTATTTTATAACACTAATATCAATAAACAGTGATAAGAAACGAGGGTGACATCCCCTAGGATAGACTGTTGGATCATTGTGCCCTCTTGAATTCTCCTGTCTGTTATACACTATCCCCTGGCACCCCACTACTCACTTCAGCCTATACCATGCAAGCCACCCAAGCCATATACTAGAGTGCTATGCATGGCCACTCTTGAATTACATATAAAGTGACACCCGCATATGCATAGTCCCAGCCTTGGAGCCCAAAAATGTGCCGCCTTGTACCACTTATTGAGCAGAATAGCCTAATGACAAAGAAATTGAGCAAGCATCAGCCTTTGTAACCTGAGTAGATTCCCCAAACAAACACTGGTTTAGATGAAAATGTAAAATAGATTTATTATAGAAAAACTAATAACTTAAAATGTATCAGTTAGCATTGGTGTAGAAGAGCAGAGTTGGTTACAAAAGGAAATGAAATCAATGTCTAATTCCTAAGTCAAATTTGAAGTCATAAGGTTTCTTTTACCCAAACACCTACAGCAGTCTTTGCTAACTGGAAAGCTTTCCAGGTAGGAGAACTCCCCTCAGTTCAAACGTTTCTTTGTCTTCCAAGTGATCTTATTGCCTTCTGTGTAGGTGAGGGAGGAGAGATGAAGTAGTTTTTTCTCCCTTATTTTAATACTCTTTTCCAGGTGATGGAAAGTTCCTTGCTCTACCATAGGGTATGGGTGGACAAAGTGTCCGGAGCTGGAATGGCTACAACCCTGAGATTAAGGCCCCTATCTTCATGGAAAGGGCCATAATTTCTTTTCTTAAAAGGACAACGAATTGTCAGGACCTCAGTTTTAGATTTCATCTGAAGAATGGCATCTAACCCAGGAAAGTGACCCAATGACAACGCTGGAATTAAAACTCAAACATTCTTGCTTTTGGGCTTGTTATAATCACTTTATTATGCCTCTGCAAACACATGGTGGAATAAACATCAGCATCAACAGTCGGAAGTAACATTCTGACAATGACTTGGGAAGATTATGATTTAAATGGAATCGCTTACTTGGATAAGATCTTTGGGGCAGGGGCCATCTTTGTGTGTTTGTGTAATGGGTAGCACAATGAGGTTGTAATCCATGATGTGGGCTCCCATACACTACAACAAAGAATAAAAATACAAAAAACACTGAATAAACAGCTGGAGGAAAGGAAAAACTCAGAGAAAAGCTCATAAGGCCAAGATAATTTTTTATCATTTAATATCCCTTCAAATAGTGAAAATAGAATAGCTAACTGATTATATGACCTTATCATGGGAGTATCTGAGCACTCTATCATTAAGCTAGATGCAACAACTACCCTCTCCAGTAATTCAAAGATAAGACAGTAAGGACCTAACACTGAGGTTCTTTTAGATCATTCTCTCAGTTTGAGATAGCCTAAAGTGGATGTCGATTACATTTGCACTGACTCCGAGGCTGCTTTTCAGGGCCAGAATGGTGTAAAGGGCCTTTGGCCAAGCTTGTCAGGCCCTATTCTCAATTTGATGGCATTTCTCTGTCTGTCTATATGTGACACAATAATCTTCTGAGCAGCTGATCGATTCCAAAATTTTAGGGAATGTACTAGGTGTCAATGACCAGAACTCTACTGATTTGGGAGGGGACAATGAGAGATACACAAAGCACTTTTCCCCTGTTTAACAAAGCCACAGATTGTAGCACCCCTGCAATAGTCTAGAGAGCAAAGAGCCAGTTGACAGCACTGTAACATCCCTGAGGTACAATCTAGAGTAGTGAGTATCTGTGTTAGCCCACCATCTAATCTGGGGTGCCCTTTACACTGTTTTGCTGTTGTTGCATCTATTCCAGGACTGGTCACAAACAGCATCTAGAATGTAAATCTCTCCCACCTATGAGTGCATGCATTTGCAATCTGCCCCTCACACCCAGGCTTTTACCAGCCTGAAATAGGCTGAAGAGTGACACAAGCACACACCTAGTTCTAGATTTTCCCTAGAAATGTCTTTTGGACTGCCCAGCTTTCTCCTAGATGATACAAACTCATATAAAGTCTATCATTTTATTAATAGAGTTGATATGGATGAATGCTGTTATCCCAAAGTGATTAAACTTGAGTGGAAACACCTGAGGGAGAGCTTGGGTCATCTTCCTCAGGTGAAATGGACATCATTTGGAAGGAAGGGGTGTGATTGAGGAATATACTTGGGGGTGGAGTCAGGAACTTTTAAAAGCTTCCTTTTCACCTTTGTTTTCTCTAGGTAGGGAGAAGCCTCAGTTGCTCTGTCTCACATGATTGCCTAAAAGCCATTTTTTACTGTAACAGAAGATCTGGAGAGCCTAGAGCTCAGCCTTTGTCTCTGCTTGGGAGAGGGTAACATTAGAAGGGGAAAGGCAGGCACACAGATCACATCCAACAGCATATCCATGGGACTCTGATTATTGCTGAGCAGATATTATAAAGACATTTTTAAATGTTTGCTTTGAGTGTATTTGTGCAGGAGTTGTGTTTCCTTGAATATTCTAGTGCAGGCACAACTCTGCTAGCAGGAACAGCGAAATCAATGAATCTGACTATCGGTATTGTCATCACATGTATTTATACCTGCTAGCTGTGTATCCAAATAGGGCAGAGAAATATATCCTATACAGCCAATGGGCCTGGTCCAAACAGCTCAAATTGCAAATGTTGAGACAGTTCTGGTAATGGTAACACCCAGGCAAGCCATAGGCTGACATGTCAGACAGCAAGTGTGTGTTGTGGTTGTGATTTGTTCAAGGACTGTTCACTAGCAGTCTTGTTCCCTGAGGCTAGTCCTTCCCTTGCCACAATCAGTGCGAAGTGTTGGCTCAGGTCTAAACAGTGAGCGTCTGTGCTCAGCCCCTCAGTCAGGGGAGTAGCTCTGTTTTGGAGAGTCAGCCCCACATCTGTATCTACATGCCTGTTAGCTGCTGTGCTTGGTTGGGAATTTATTTCAAATTAACCTTTTTTTAGAGTTTTGTGGCCCAAGGAGGAGCCTCCATACAGAACTGGGTGGTGGCCAAGTTTGTTGAAGCATTTCAAACAGTGCAGTCATGCATTGCACACCATTAGTGAGTGAGCGATATTATTTTATTATTGTATGCATTACCACAGTACCTAGGAGCCTTAGTTACAGACCAGGACCCTATTGTGCTAGGTGCTGTACAAAATGAGGATCCCTGCCTTTAGGGGGCTTACAGTCGAAGTGTAAGCCAAGAGACAGCAGGTGGCTGTGGTTTGGCTAAGAACCACTGGGCTGTTGGAGAGCCAGCTACCCGTTGTATGCCTGTGTGCAATTTTATTTTGAACCACAGAGAGACCATGTCCATATAAACCAGAATGAACTGGTCTTGGGGTGTGACTGCCTTACTTAAGCACTCCAATGGTAGGCAAGGGGCAGATCAGGAAACATGCTTCCAAATGTTAGTCTTCTGCTCAATCAAAATAGTCAGGTGCTATGCCTTTCACCCCTGCTTCTCTCATCTAATTGGCCATGAGAAAACGATTGCATCCTATGAAGGGAAAAGGAAGCTTAATATTCAACTTCACGTCCCTTGTCATTGAAAACTGTAGCCGCTGTAGTGAGAACTGACCGTGAGGGTGACACAACACATGCAGCAGTGCTTTTTATTTCTGTCATTGTAAAAGAGGCTGTGGAGGCAGGGGTTGAGAAATATGAAACAAAGAGATGCAATAAAAGGACCATTCTTCCCTCTTCCTCCCCCACTGCCACTATTTCCACCATGCAAGAATAAACAAAGCAAACCAAACTCCGCTTGGTTAGTCCTGAAGCATTGGCCATAAAAGATAATCCACCATGACCAGCAGCTTCTAGTCTGGAACATCAAGGGAGTGAAGACAAGATGCAGAAAAAGCAAAAGTGATAAAAAAATCATCTGTAGCATTTGCCTCCTTTTATGTGCAGAAAGAGACTCGCTCAGTTCTCATTACAAAATAGCAACGTTATTAGAACTGCGAGACACATAAAGGGAAAACATCAGTCACATCAGTGCGAGCAGCTCACAATTTGCTGGATGCCTACAATATCTAGGATCTCCTTTTCTCTCCGATTCCTGGCTGCGAGCTAGCAAACTCTGAAAACAAAATAACCATCATCAATATTGTAAGAAGGAACTGACGCAGGAGTGCTGGTAAAGGGATTGGACTTCCTCTCCTTGTTCTAGTGGTCGCCTGACCTGGATCAGGTTACCGAGATTAATAGTAACTCTTGTAGCTCCAGCAAAGGGAATAGAGGAGAAGGGAATCTGCAAAGGGCAGATAAATTCCCTGATCCTTCCAAATGATCACTGCCTTTTACTTGCGAAGCAGCTGTAGGTCCTCTCTGCAATTCTTGCACTAGGAGTTCTTCTTGGGAAGCTGATTTCCCAGAGGATCTGTTGTCCCAAAGAACAGCCAATTATGCAGCCATATGCAGTGCTGCATCCTTTGCAGTCATTTAAATCAGGTTAAGATGATCATTATTGTAACAAGCCATAGTTTAGATAACTTAATTTTTGTACTGGGGCCCAGTGTCAAGGCCTGGCCCCTTTGTGCTACTTGCTGTACATATACATAGCAAAAATGCACTCCCTGCCCACAAGAGTTTACAGAGTCTTACAAAGTCTGCGATGGCTGGCAGCTGATGGATATGGTGAACAAATGGTACTGCCACATGATAGTCGATAAAGGTCACCAAGACAACCTTTTTCCTGCTTACATCCAAACTTTACACATACAAAGAAACTTAGGTATTGAGTTTTATGTTGGATACAACAGGTTTATTGTGGCCAAAGAACACCTCCCAAAATCTGATGATGAACAGCTAACAGCCTGTACACCAGTGGATAGTGTTAGCAAACAAACTGCCATCGTCTGTCTATCGGAAGGACCGTAATGGACATGTGATAAGGAAACAGAATGATCTGGGGATCTTATTAATCTTTGGTATAACAAGGGGTTATGTAGGGTTATCTATATCTTTGATATAAGAAGGGGTTATCTAAGTATATACTTAACATTGTGTATATAGCATTTGTACAAACTGGCTTGACCGTTTCACGTGTGTATATGTACACAAATATATAAATCAGAGAAATGTAGGGCTGGCAAGGACCTCGAGAGGTATTCAAGTCCAGCCCCTGCCGCTTTGGCAGGACCAAGTAAACCTAGACCATCCCTGACAGGTGTTGGTCTAACCTGTTCTTAATAACCCTCCAGAGACGGTGATTCCACAACCTCCCTTTAAATCCTTTTCCAGAATTTAACTACCTTTTAATTAAGAAATGATTCCTAATATCTAACCTAAATTCCCTTGCGGCAGATTAAGGCCATTGTTACTTGTCCTGTCTCTAGTGCACGTTTGATCACAGACTTCTTTATAACAGCCCTTAAGATATCTGAAGACTTACCAGATCCCCCGTCAATCTTCTTCCCTCAAGAGTAAACATGCCCAGTTTTTAACCTTTCCCACTAGGTCAGCTTTCCCCTAAACCTTTTATCATTTTAATTGATCTCATCTGGATTCTCTCCAATTTGTCCACATCTTGCCTAAAATGTGGTGCCCAGAACTGGACACAGTACACTAGCTGAGGCCCCATCAGTTCTAAATAGGTAGAACTGTTATTTTCCATGTCTTACATATGACACTCACTCCTATAAATACCCCAGAGTTTTAGCCTTTTTCATAACTGCACCACAGTGTTGACTCACTCAATTTATGACATTCATAATCCACAGAAACCTTTTTGCAGCATTGCCACCTAACCAGTTATTGCTAATTTTGTAATTGTGCATTTGATTTTTTTCTTTCCTAAATGCAGTACTTTACATTTGTCTTGATTGAATTTCATCTGATTGACTTCACACCAATTCTCAATTTGTCAAGATCATTTTGAATTCTAATCCTGTCCTCTAAATGCTTGCAAGCCCTCCCAGTTTGGTGTCATCCACAAATTTTATAACCATACATTCTACTCTATCACCCAAGTCATTAATGAAAATATTGAATAGTTCTGATCCCAGGAGGGACCCCTACAGAACCCCACTAGATATGCCATCTTAGTTTGACAGTGAACCATTGATACTTACTCTTTGAGTCTGGTGTTTCAACTTATTATTCACCTACTTTACAGTAATTTCATCTAGACCACATTTCTATAGTTTGCTTATGAGAATGTCATGTGGGACTGTCAAAAGCCTTCCTAAAATCAAGATATATAATATCTGCAGCTTTCCTGCATGCACCAATAACCCTGTCAAAGAAAGAAATTGGTTGGTTTGGAATGATTTGTTCTTGACAAATACATGATGGACTGTTTCTAACAGCAATGGTCTCTAGGTGCTTACAAATTGATTGTTTAATTATTTGTTCCCATATCTTTCCAGGTATTGAAGTAAGGCTAACTGGTATATCATTTCCCAGATCCTCTTTGTTCCACTTATTAAAGATAGGTACTATGTTTGCTCTTCTCCAGTCATCCGTGACTTCAGCCATCCTCCTTAAAATTAAATTCTCAAAAATAATTACTAATGGTTCCAAGGTTGTTTCAGGTACATAATGTTTTGCTTTCTTTTAAATTCCCCAATCTCTAATGATAATAATCTGCTCAGCACAAGAATTGAGACAGTTCAACAAATTCTCCTGGTATGTGGTTGCTGCCATCTGGTGGCTTGTTTCAAACACTAGATTTTTTTTTAAATGATACCTGACGAATACTTTGATTTCTTTAACTATTCCATAAAAGCAATTGATTTTATGAATACACAATGATACCTATCCCTACTGCCACATTGCCAGAGGAAATCATAGAATCATAGAATCATAGAATCATAGGGTTGGAAGGGACCTCACGAGGTCATCTAGTCCAACCCCCTGCTAAAAAGCAGGACCACTCCCCCTAAATTATCCCAGCCAGAGTTTTGTCTAACCGAGCCTTAAAAATCTCCAAAGATGAAGATTCTACCACCTCCCTAGATAGCCCATTCCAATGCTTCACCACCCTCCTAGTGAGAAAGTTTTTCCTAATATCCAACCTTGACCTCCCCAGCTGTAATTTGAAACCATTGCTCCTTGTTCTGTCCTCTGTTACCCTCGAGAACAGCCTAGCTCCCTCCTCTTTGGAGCACCCCTTCAAGTAGTTGAAGGTTGCTATCAAATCTCCCCTCAGTCTTCTCTTCTGTAGACTAAATAAGCCTAGTTCCTTCAGTCTCTCCTCATAAGTCATGTGCCCCAGCCCCCTAATCATTTTTGTTGCCCTCCGCTGGACTCTTTCTAATTTGTCCACATCCTTTCTGTAGTGGGGAGCCCAAAACTGGGCACAGTACTCCAGATGCGGCCTGACCAGTGTCGAATAGACGGGAATTATCACATCCCTCGATCTGCTGGCAATACTCCTACTGATGCAGCCTAATATGCCATTGGCCTTTTTGGCAACAAGGGCACACTGTTGGCTCATATTCATCTTCCCGTCCACCATAACTCCCAGGTCCTTTTCTACAGCACTGCTACTTAGCTGATCGGTCCCCAGCCTGTAGCAGTGCATGGGATTTTTCCGTCCTAAGTGCAGGACTTTGCACTTGTCTTTGTTGAACCTCATGAGGTTTCTTTCGGCCCACTGTTCCAATTTGTCCAAGTCTCTCTGGATCCTGTCCCTGCCCTCCAGAGTATCTACCATTCCCCCCAACTTGGTGTCATCCGCAAACTTACTAAGCACGCAGTCTATTCCATCATCAAGATCATTAATGAAGATGTTGAATAGAACCGGCCCCAGGACCGATCCCTGGGGCACTCCACTCGTTACCGGTTGCCAACCAGACATCGAGCCATTGATTCCTACCCGCTGAGCCCGTTGATCTAACCAGTTTTCGATCCACCTTACGGTCCACTCGTCCAACCCATATTTCCTTAACTTGCCAACGAGAATGCTGTGGGAAACTGTATCAAAAGCCTTGCTAAAGTCAAGGTATATCACGTCAACGGCTCTTCCCGCATCCACAAATCCAGTCATCTCATCATAGAAGGAAATCAGGTTGGTCAGGCACGATTTGCCCTTGGTGAATCCATGTTGACTGTTCCTGATCACTCTATTGTCCTCCAAGTGTTTCAGGATGGATTCCTTGAGGACCTGCTCCATGATTTTCCCAGGGATTGAGGTGAGGCTGACCGGTCTGTAGTTCCCCGGATCCTCCTTTTTCCCTTTCTTAAAGATAGGTACTATATTTGCCTTTTTCCAATCCTCCGGGACCACCCCCGTTCGCCACGAGTTCTCAAAGATAATGGCCAGTGGCTCTGCAATCACTTCCCCCAACTCCCTCAGCACCCTCGGATGCAGTTCATCCGGCCCCATGGACTTGTGCACATCCAATTTCATTAAGTGTTCCCTAACCTGACTTTCCATCACCGAGGGCCACTCTCCTCTCCAGTCCGCGTTACCCCGTGTAGTAGCCTGGGAGCTGGCCCGCCCTGTGAAGACTGAAGTAAAAAAAGCATTGAGTACTTCAGCCTTTTCCGCATCATCCTCCACGAGGATGCCTGCCCCATTCAGTAAGGGACCTACACCACCTCTGATCCTTTTCTTGTTGCTGATATACTTATAGAACCCCTTTCTGTTATCCTTCACATCTCTTGCTAGCTGCAACTCCAATTGTCCTTTGGCCTTTCTGATTTGATCCCTGCAGTCCCGAGCAATATCTTTATACGCCTCCCTTGTCATCTGTCCAAGCTTCCACTTCTTGTAAGCTTCCCTTTTATGTTTCAGCTCCCCGCAGAGTTCCCTGCTAAGCCACGCTGGTCGCCGTCCACATTTGCTGTTCTTTCTGCACATCGGAATGTTATCTTCCTGTGCCTTTAACAGGGTTTCTTTAAAATACAGCCAGCTGTCTTGGACACCTTTCCCCTTCAGATCAGCTTCCCATGGGACCCTGCCCATCAGCTCCCTAAGGGAGCCAAAATCTGCTTTTCTGAAGTCCAGGGTGTGTGTTCTGCTTCTTTCCTTCCTTCCATTGATCAGGATCCTGAACTCTACCATCTCATGGTCGCTGCTGCCCAGGTTGCCATTTACTTCTACTTCCCCAATTAATTCTTCTCTGTTTGTGAGCAATAGGTCTAGAGGTGCAAGGCCCCTAGTTGGTTCCTCCAGCATTTGTACTAGGAAGTTGTCTTCAATACTCTCCAAAAACTTCCTGGATCGCCTGTGCACTGCTGTATTATCTTCCCAGCAGACATCAGGATAATTGAAGTCCCCCATAAGAACCAGGGCCTGCGACGATCTGGAAACTTCTGTTAGTTGTCCATAGAACGCCTCATCCACCTCCTCTTTCTGGTCTGGTGGTCTGTAGCAGACACCCACCACAACATCCCCCTTGTTGCATTCTCCCCTAAACTTAACCCACAGACTTTCAACCATCTGGTTTCCACTTTCATAGTGGAGCTCCGAGCAGTCATACAGCTCTTTTACATATAAAGCTACTCCTCCACCCCTTTTTCCTTGCCTGTCCTTCCTGAACAATTTATATCCATCCATGGCAGTGCTCCAGTCATGCAAGTTATCCCACCACGTTTCTGTTATTCCAATTATATCATAGTTCCTTGTCTGTGCCAGTACTACCAATTCTTCCTGCTTGTTTCCCAGGCTCCTCGCATTTGTGTACAGGCACCTAAGATACCGGGCCCATTGCCCTACTTTGCCCTGTCGATTCTCCCTCCTGTCGCATCTTCCCCCTTGCAATTTCTCCCGGTGTCCTCCTTCCCCACTCGCCTGAGGTATTATGACTTTATCAAGAAATAAACAATTATTTGACCCCAGCCCCCAGTTCCAACTACCCTCTCTTTTATTCCTGCTGTTACAGCCCCAGCATCCCCCAAGTTCCATCCCTTCCCCCAGGTTTCCCTCAGTTTCACTTACCTGTGGGTCTTGGTCATCTTCCCCCTTCGGACCTAGTTTAAAGCCCTCCTTACCAGGTTAGCCAGTCTGCTTCCAAATATGCTCTTTCCCTTCCTGGATAGGTGGAGTCCGTCTCTGCCTAGCAGTCCTTCTTCCTGAAACAGCACCCCATGGTCGAGGAAGCCAAAGCCCTCCTGGTAACACCATCTCCGCAGCCAGGCATTCACCTCCAGGATGCATCTGTCTCTGCTCGGGCCCCTACCCTTGACCGGAAGGATCGAGGAGAACACCACCTGTGCACCGAACTCCTTCACCCGTGCTCCCAGAGCCCTGTAGTCACCTTTGATCTGCAGAGGGTCACCTCTCGCAGTATCATTGGTTCCCAAATGGATGAGTAGCATGGGGTAGTAGTCAGAGGGACGGATGATTCTCGACAATCCCTCCGTAACGTCTCGGATACGGGCGCCTGGCAGGCAGCATACCTCCCGAGAAGCCTTATCTGGGCGACAGATGGGTGCCTCCGTCCCCCTCAGAAGAGAGTCCCCAACCACCACAACCCGACGTTTTCTCCTGGGTGTGATGGTTGTGATCCTCCCAACCTCGGGGGTGCACGGCTTCTCCTCTTCCATATCATCTCCCGTCTGTAGTGCTGCGTAGCGGTTCTTTACCACAACGGAGGGTGGGATGGGAGCAGGGGTGGAGCACTGTCTGCTGCCAGAAGTAACCAGCTGCCAGTGTCCACCCTCTGCTTGAGCCATCCCATCCTTCTCCGAGGGTGTGGCAGCAGTCCTTTGCCTCTGGATAGTTTCCTCATCCTTGCATGTTTCCTCATGGATGCTATCCAGGAACTTCTCCAGGGCATGGATACTCCTGAGCCTGGCCACCTCCTCCTGTAACTCCCCCACCTGCTTCCTGAGAGATTCCACCAGGAGACACCTATCACATTGAATGATCTCCCCAGCCTGACCATCTGAGAGTGGGAAATGCAGGCCACAGTCCTTGCAAGTCCACGCCAGGATCTGGGTAGAGATATCCATGGTCAGTATGTCTGTCTGGATACAGGCGCAGGTGGAGGAGACAGTAGCAGTGCTGGCACAAGCAGTGCGGGTCCTCTTCACCATAGTAACAACACAAACGACAAACTTCACATAAATTCCCTCGCAAACTCCCCTGTTTGCAGTCCCTGTTCGCAAGCTCCCCCTGGTCGCTCAGCCACTGGCTTTTAAGGCCTTCTCTGCCTGGGTCAGCCCTTGCCCCTCGTTAAGCACACAGGGGAAGGGTGATCACAAGGCTGATTGAGCTGAGCAGGGCTGAGCAGAGAACAATGGTACAAACAGCCCCCAGACAATCACACAATGGTTTCACTTGTTTCACACACATATACGTCTTTAAGAATAATTCCTTAATTTTGCAAATTTCTGGCCCAATAATAATTTACTGTCACAGTTTAGGCAACTGCACTTATATTTCCCCTTGTGATCCAGCAAGAGCACTCTTCTGAACTGCAGGTTCCTCAACTGTCTCTTCTCTTGCTCCTGGCTCGGGATTCTTCATGCTGCAGAGTTCCCTCATGGCACTTTACCCAACAAGTCAGACTGCCTCAGCAGGCCTGCTTTGCTTTCTCCTTGGAAGCTATAAACAGCATAATTGCCCACAGACATAAGTTACCACAGAGTGGCTTCTAAGCAAGCACATCTGTTCTTAAGGTGAAAGTGTTCCAAAGAAAACATTAAGAACAATAAAATAGCCTATTCCACTGAGGTTTTTTCCATGGTTACAAGTTCATAACAGCTGTTAGCTTAGAACAAAAGCACTTATGAATTGTTCATTCTTTCTTTTATGTAATTTGGGGACTTTGATCTTGTCCTCATGTAACAAGTCAGATCAGATCAGCAGACAGAGCCCCTCTCAGGGCTAAATTTCAAAACTCAGAGTCCTTGTGTAATTGGAGGGAGTACATTTGACTACACATCCCCCATGACATTTCCTGGGGAACCCACCCAGCTTCTTGTCCCTATGACAGAGTGCTAAGGGCTATTACTTGAGTCAGCACTCTAGTAATCACTATGGCTATGTCTACACTTGCTAATATTAGTTCGAATTAGTTAGTTTGAACTAACTAATTCGAACTAATTTTAGTTAGTTCGAATTAGCTTAATTCAAATTAGGAAAAGTTAGTTCGAACTAAGCACGTGCCATGCATGGCACTTGCTTAGTTCGAATTAGCGATCCCCATTCATTCAATGGCCGGTTAGTTTGAACTAAGAAATTAGTTCGAATTAACATGGCCATATTGGTTAAATTTGAACTAGTTAATTCGAATTAACCTTTAGTTCGAATTAAGGAAGCCCTTAATTCGAACTAAGTAAAGCCTAGTGTAGCCATGGCTTTAGTTAGTTCGAATTAAGCCTCCTTAATTTGAATTAACTTGCCAGTGTAGACATAGCCTATTAGTCTAGGTTTCTCTGGAGAAGGCCTGATTGGACAGAGGCAAGGTCAGATTGGCACTGATAAATCAGTGAGTTAACAGGGAAGCTGTATAAAAGGGCCCCAGAGCCTGATAAGGTGGTCCTCTGAGTCAAGACACTTTGTCCTGTCCCCCTTTCGTTTTGGAGATGGTGTTAATGTGTGAGATATAGAGTGTAAAGGTGTAGAGACACTGCTTTGTATTAAGGAAGGAATTAAAACATTAAATAAACTATACAGGGGTTTTCACAGGCAAGGCTGTGCTCCGTCACAGTCCCATAAGCTTGTTCCTGTCTGACATATTGTTTCAAATAGCTCTTCAATGCTCATAAAACTTCCCAGGTTTACACTGGTCATGTCTCCCTACTAGAGAGGTTACACACAATTCCACAACAATACATAAAGTTTGCATTTATACAATGGACTTTGAAGCTATTTATATTTACTTCAATAAGATCTCCCAAAGATATTTTGGGACATTGCCATATCCATTGCAGGAACATCATTCCATGCTACAGTATTAGCAAATAGCACTATTGTTGATAGATTTAACAGGACTAAGCGCCCCGCACCCAGGACTTTTTGTTTACATACAACTTCCTAGAACAATCAGAGACTCAACCTAGACTGAAGCCAGCTCGCCTCAGGAATTTGTAACTGCTGCTGTAAGTGAGATCAAAAGGGGGCAGTTCTGTGCCTGAAGATTTAAATGTGGCAGGCATTTGTAACTGTTGGAGCTTCTGAAATAAAATCCAAACTGCAAAAATAGGCTAATAAATGTAATTCAGAAACAAGAAAAATATCTCACAGCAAATTACTTGTATGGGAACAGAGATCTGTAAGGATGATAGCAAAACTGAGTGGGAGGAATTTATCTTATGTAAACAGTGTTTCCAGGCTATCAGTGACATGAATGATAAGTAGAATCTGTCAGTGCAGGCATTTAGCCAGCATTGGCTTGACATTGATCTCAGCAGCAGTCTCAATACAACGGCAAGGGATTAGTTAGCCTCTATGGTGGATGTGTATTGCTTTACCTTTGGACTATTCAGTTGAAGGGCTGTCTCTCCTTTTATTACCCCCCATTGTTAAATGAGGAAGCAATTCAATACTCACACACCAGCAGCGATCACATAAAGCACAAGGTTGCAGTAACAAAAAAGAATGTAATAAAGCACAATATATGTACTATACAAACCAGAGAGGTGGTAAATTGCAATGCAGGAACTTTTCCTAAGCAGTGTGATGCTTCCGCATTCATGACTGCTTACCAAACAGTCATCCCATAAGTTGGAAGATCATCTTGCATGTCCAGTATTGTGGCACACAATATGCATAACAAGGAGAGCTCGAGGGGGGCTCTTAGATTATACAAGAAGGTATGGCTCAGCCTGCACATCCGCAAGACAGTTCATTCTGCTGAGACATCAAAATCTGCTACAGCTGCCCAGATGAATTACACACTGAAAAGGTCACTAGGAAACACTATGGCACAATTACCCAATGGTTGTCTGCCAGTGATGAACTGATTCCTGTATCTGTTATTAGTGTCCATTAAGCAACTGTCCAGAATGCTGAGCAGTGCATGCCAGAACAGTAGATAGTAACACTCTTCAAAAGAGAACTTTGTGCTGTCAGCTTATGCCTGACCTTCCCTGCTGGACTCTGGTCCCAAGCCACTGTCTTTCAGTGAAAGGGAAGTAAGTGTCAAGACTGAGGCTGCATGAGCAGGTGTACAAGGATTGGGGAAGCCTCTTAAAAACCTTTACCTGCCTTGCACACTCACATTGGAACATCTGTACATTGTCCCTAATAATAATTTCAGCCTTACAAACATCTCTGGGAGATGGGAAAGCATGATTATCCCCATATTTCAGAGGCACAGAGAGGTTGAATTGCTCATATAGAAGATCATGGAACAGCCAGGAATAGAATACATATTTCCTTAATTGCAATACTGTCCTTCCCCAACCCCAGTAGAAAAGAGCTGTCAAAAATGAAGTGTGGAGGACTGAAAAATATACCAAATAGATCAGTTTCTAAAAGGGACAGTAGTAGTTCCCATACTAGGAAGACAAACACACACGTCAAACAACTGTGCATGCAAACAGGCACAATTACCTCCTTCATGTTTGTAAAAGAAGGTCACACAGGTATATGAATTTTTTTATTGCATTTGTAATTGAGTCTCAACTTCAAGAAAATGTGATCCTTAATATCAGAATGTAATATGTATGTAAAGTGGGTACTGCACGCCTTTTATTGGCTGATCCATACAGAAGAGAAACACTGCTGTGTGTATTAGCTAATGAAGATGCTTCTTTTATATCGGGGGGAGAGATCTGTGCTTTGGGGCCAAGGGACCTAGGTTCCCTCCCTGCAGAGGATTATTACACTGCCCTAACAAATTTAGAGAAAAACAGCTGTGTTAAAAAGCTTTTAATTTTTTTTTTGCTTTTTATTTAAAAGTTGGTAAAATAATTATTTGAAAATAAACATCCTGCCTCTGCAAACCTACAGGCTTGCGAGAATCTGGATGAAACATTCAGGCAATTTTTTTTTTAATTGTAGTAAAAAGCGTGACCTAATTTTAATTCGTATATGAGCATGCAATGACTCCAGCTTCTAGTTAGAAACTGAATTTCAGCTCCACAGCTACTACTAAATATACATACAGTTTACAATGAGTAAGTGAATTAAAATGCCAAACACATGGTGGAATCCAGCAATGAATAATAATGCTAATTCCTATATCATTAATTCTATAAAACTACTGTTCAATGAATAACTGAATCTCAATTCCTATATTATGTAGATTAATTAATTCACATAAGGGGTAGTTCTCCTCAAGGGGCTAATCCTCTGCCCATGGAGTCAATGACTTGCAGATTCACAGATTTCAAAGGCAGTGGGGACCATTTAAGAATCATTTAGTGTGGCCTCCTGTATAACACAGACCAAAGAATTTCACCCAATGAAAAAATAACAAAACCGCCATTAACATCAGAAGTACAGAATCAGGCCCTAAATGCACACACAGATCATTTGGTAACACTGATGGGCTGGGCTTCCATTACAAAAGATGATTTAGGATCAGTCATTGTGGTGGGGTGATGGAAAATTTTCAGGTATTGTCCTACAAGATTTTCAGTACTTCCACAGAGAGGTTAGGTGCCCTCAACTCTGGAGCCAGGTCCTTTCAGAAATGGCATGCCTTCAGATGAGCTGTTCAATAAAAATTACTCCTGCCAGTTAATATTTCAGATACATTAAAAACTGTTACTTTATATGCTAGGCAAGTCAAATTTTGGACCTATACACTTCATGAAATAGAAACTGCTGCGATATGCAAGCTTTTCTATGTCCTCTGGACTCTGGAGCTAAGCCCAGCAATTTGGGGATCACTTGCTATGCTTACACATACTGCCCTCTCCAAATTCCATGCAGCAGTGATACAGTTCCTTTTGCTCAGGGATTTTTATCTCCTTCCCCCAGAGTTCAAACTGATGGAACAAGTGTTTCGCTGGTCTCCTCTTCATGGCTGCGTCTACACTTGTAAATTAAGTCGACTTAAGGTTGCTTAAGTCGACTTAATTTACCCTGCGTCTACACTACAGTTTCCTTAAGTCGATTTAAGCAAGCTGCTTAAGTTGACTTAAGGAAAATAAAGTCGACTTAATGAAAAGCCATTAAGGACACAATGGTTGTATTCTTTATGTCCTTAATGGCTCATCAGGATACTCCCTGAGACCATTCTACCTGGAAAATTCCTAAACATTAAGGAGACAATGGTTGTTCACACCCTCCCGTCTAAGACATTTCTCCAGAATGACACAAGTTAAAGTATGAATATAACATCAAATTCCTAACTTCTAATCGAAATAGAATTCCTAGACATAAACTATATAATCATTCCCAGCAAATTACTACCTTTCTATTGATACCAAACATGACATAGTTCCTATGGATTATAGCATTTATGAGATATCCATTGAAAATAATATTATAAATGCTTCCCTAAATCCAGACAGTATCACACACAGGGATCTGCCCAGCCAGGTCCCTGTCCCCCTTTGCCCCATTGCACACAGGGGGTGCCCCCCTGCCACCGTGGACCTGCCCAAGGTCCCCGTAGCCCCACAAAGTCGACCTAGAGCATCCAGTGTGGACGCTCTAGGTCGACTTTGTAAGTTCCCCTTTAAGTCGACTTTAATTTTAAGCGTAGACACACTAAGTCGACTTAAAAGTGCAAGTGTAGACATAGCCCATGGGTGTTGTGGGAGACAATCAACAAACTCTTTTGTTCTTTCACAATGGCTCATTTAATGGCTAATTTCAGTTGTCCTTTTTGTGCATAGGACCAGCACATTGTATTATTTAATTATTCTTTCCTGGTGACCAGTTGAGTTACACAGTTACAGAAGATTGCAATGCAAACACTCAATACATCTTTATATCATGGGGTACAGATATTATAAGTGAGATCAATATATGCAGCATCCTTTGAACATTTCATCAAGCCTAAACACTAAACACATTTTTATAAAGGTAACATCTGTTTTAACATCTATGTCAACACACAGGTGAGCCAAGCTGGTTTCCGGCTGTGCATCCGTCAATGTTCGTTGAGGCTAAGGGCCTTGGCATGAGCTGGCATCTTGTCTGCCAGCATCACAATATTCCCTGGCTCCAGATACCTAACCTGAGTCATGATGTTAAAGATTAATTTCTCACATGTCACACGTACATTAAACTAATGACTGCCATGATTGTTAGTGTTCATGGGATTTACACTTGAGCAACCTGAATTCTATGCAAAGCAAAGATTTTTGACTGGGAGGGGGAGTGATACATTGTTGTAAAAGTCAGAAATTTCTGACTGTCGGGAGCCATTAATCCTGCTTTTTGCCTTTTGTTTAACTTTTCTTTGGGTGATTTAATACTCTTACTTCTCAACCGTCTCTATTGCAGTAGTTCTCAAACTTTTTGCATTGGTTAACTTCTCACATAGCAAGCCTCTGAGTGTGACACCCTCAATCCTGTGGGTGCATGCCCTTGGCCACTGTGGACTCCCCACTCCCGCTTCGGCCCCCTAATTCCTGCAAACCCCTCCAGTACCCACCTGGGGAAAGACTTGCATGCATGGAATGGCTGGTATCGCTGCTTGATCCCACCTCCAAAGTTGCTCCTCCATGTACACCTTGGGGCCTGGGGGTGGGGAGAAAGGAGCAATCTCAGGGCTCCCTGCATCCAGGTCACTTTCCCCACCTGGGCTTCATAAGGGGAGGACAGAGAGCAGCAGCTCTCGACGCTTACCTCACAACCCAGCTCCGCCTAGGTGGGGAAACTGACCCAGATGCAGGGAGCTTGGGCGTTGCTCCTTTTTCTCTCCCTCTCCCAACCCTGCAGTCCCATAGGGGGGTGTGGAGGAAAGTTGAGGGTGTGTGTGAGCAGTATCTGTGCATATAACTACTTGCTCCCTTCCCCCACCCCCATGCTCCTCCTCCAGAATGAAGCAGGGAGGCTCACAGCCTTGAACATGGTTGGGGTCGGGGCTCACAGCTCATGACTCCCACATAACCACATAAGGGTTATCCCCAGTTTGAGAACCAATGCTTTATTGTGTGTAGAAGAGAAGTGCATGAGAACTCTGCAATGTCAGTAAAAAACTGTCTTCTGACTAAAAAAGAAGAGAGATGCAATTTTCCTAAGGAAAAAGATTGCAATCACAACTGGACATTGCATATTTTAACAGGTGTTCTGCAAACCCCTAGATCCAGCTGAACACCTTAATTTTCAGCTAAATATCCCTCATGTGAATTGCATACCTGTATCAACACAATCCATTTTATTATTAAAATAGAGCACACAAAAGCTTATTTAGAGTCTGATCCACTTCCTTGGTAGTTGTTGGAAGGACCTCAATCAGCATCAACAGGGGAAGTATTAACCCCTTAAACAAACAGGACTTCAGCCATTTTTTTCAAAGTTACTGAAGAAACTTCAACTAATCTTGGAGGGAAAGGCTGCTCAAGAGCTAAGAAATGTAGACTGAAAGTTAGTAAAGGGTGTTTGAGATTGCAAACTAGAGAGATGGAGACTTATCCTCAGGTTCTCTTTCTCCAACATGTAGAAGTTACTATCCGTGAAAAGTTTGGTGTATGGGTGGAATCGAATTCTCCAGGGTGTCATTCAACTGTCCTAACCAGGAGACCATCTGTTCATTTCCTGCAGCCTCCCGCCTCATTCGCTACAGGTCTTCCAGTTTCTAAAATAAATTAGGCAGGGGTCCCTTGAATGTAATCATGATTCTTCCACTCTTAGACCAGGTGCTAGACTACCATATCCTGTGTGCCAACTGTGCTTACCTTGTGCTGTGACCAGCAGTAATTACAGTGACCATAAACAGTCTTCTTAAAGCAAAGTATAGTTTAATCCAAACAGCAAAGTATAAAAAAACAGGTGTTATAAAAACCAAAAAGGCTTACGTGCATATCCATCTTCCATGAGCTGACCATTATGAAATGGATGCTTAGGAAAGCTAAATTTTCTCGAGACATCTCTAACTCCTGGAAGTCTCAGGGGAGGGAGGGTCAGTCAGTTGTTCCCTCCAACCATCTAGCACCCTTCTATCTGTTCTTCAACCCTCCCCTCAAAGAAACTGAATTTCTCCTCAGGAAAACCTGTCTGCAGGGCCAGCATATCAAAGGAAATGGTTCTGTGTTTTCCCTTAAGTGTTTGCAGAAAGGCACCTATCAGGATTCATCTCCCACTTCCTAGGTGCATTTTTTTGGCTAATCTGCACTGAATTAATTCAATATAAACAGACTCTAAACAGCGATAACTTCGATCAAGATACAATATTCATAAATAGTTACTAGCAGCTCCAAATTCATCAGAGGCATTATTCAACATTATTCTGTTCAATACCTAGCATTTGTTAACGCTCCAATATGTCTTAGAAGTATCACTGCAAATTCATGTAATAAAGGCTTGTGTTCAATGCTGTTGTGTTCTCAGTAAGTGATAAATATTGGTAAAAGCTTTGCTTTTATGTAGTGAAATTGCTCTACCTCTTCTGAACAGAAAATACTCTTTTATCCATGACTATGCCACTGTCTTTAGGCACTTCCATGTGAGTGCACCCTGGTTTCCCTGATATATCTCCTACATGTTGCAGTTATTTATTGCACCTCATGTTCTAATGTAACCAGTGTAAAAGAAACGGGAAACAGTCAATTAACTTACTGAATCAGTTATTTTCTTCCCCAAATTCCATAGGTTACTGATGCATGTTTATAACTTTGTGCCCGTTAAATTGCATAGTTTTGATTTGTATGTGCAATATAATTGTAAATTAAGCAGGTGTCCTGCTCATAAGGATTATAAGTGCTTAACCATGCTTCTAAAGTCTCTAGACAAACCTCTGGATGAAATCTTGGCGTCTGTGGCACAACCACTGCCATAATATTCTATTACATAGTGTTTCCACGTCTACCTTGGTGCCTATGTCCAACACAGTGTTCTCCACAGTTGAGGGTGATGCATTGCATGTGCCTCAGTTTAATGCTGGGGCGGTCACATATAAGCAATTACCTTCTATTTTTTATTGCTAGCAATCATGATTTTCCAACTTAGGCTGCTGATGTGTTTTGTGTTAGCGTTAATAATATTCGGAGCTCTGTTTCTAATGGCCACAAAGGATGCCTAGACTACAATTTTAAAAGAACACTGTGTTCCCTGTACTTTCCCAACCCATGCTGTTGAAGAGTACAATGCTAAGGTAAAAGAAGTTAAAAGGGCTGCCAACAAGTAATACATTTTAAACATCTTTGATTTTTTCCCCATCTTATTTCTTTTATTAGCTTAAAAATGTGGCATGAAATCCTGTCAACATTGAAAGCAGTGGTAAAACTCACATTAACTTCAGTGGGCTGGGTGTTCACCTGTGATCATTTGTCCTTTATCTAGCAGAGATAAACTTAGCCGTTTTTTCTAACAGCAATAAATTAAAGTTTTGACAGGTCCTCAGCTGGTGTAACTGACCTACATCAGCTGAAAATCTGGCCCATATAGTATCTGAATGCACCCTGACATTTTTATTATACTTGTATTGCAATAGCGCCTAGTGCAACTGACAAAGTGGATTAGAGCCCTAAAATCTTACACCCGAAGAAATTTAAGAATCCTTAAGCTTGGCTTAAGTCGACTTAATGTGCCCTGCGTCTACACTACACTTTGCTTAAGTCGACTTAAGCAGCTTGCTTAAGTCGACTTAAGGAAAATAAAGTCGACTTAATGAAAATTAAGACGACTTTATTAAACCACCTTTCTACTCGACCTAAGGCTTAATTCAACTTTCTAAAGTCGAATTAAGCCTGTGTAGTCCTGGGGTAGCCCTAAGTCGATTTAGGGCTACCCCAGGACTACACCAATGCCCTCCCTGCCGGGGGGGGGCAGAGGGGGAGCCTGGCATGCCCCCCAAAGGGCAGGGCATGTGGGCACAGTGTGACATGGTCTGGATTTAGGGAAGCATTTATGGTATTATTTTCTATGGATATCTCATAAATGCTATAATCCATAGGAACTATGTCATGTTTGGTATCAATAGAAAGGTAGTAATTTGCTGGGAATGATTATATAGTTTGCCTAGGAATTCTATTTTGATTAGAAGTTAAGAATTTGATGTTATATCCATACTTTAACTGGTGTCATTCTGAAGGAATGTCTTAGATGGGAGGGTGTGAACAACCATTGTCTCTTTAATGTTTAGGAATTTGCCAGGTGATATGTGCAAGTGTAGACATAGCCCTTGACCCAGCCTTATTGGGGTTACAGGTACTCTGCCACACAGGAGAGTGGGAGGGGAGCCCTTGAGGTCAGGCTGGTCTCTGGGTAAGGGGAGTCGGAGCAAGGACTCCAGATCCTTTTTCTAGTCACCTTCACTGGGGCATTGTACAAGCTGGGAAAGTTCCCTGCAATAGCGGTCCATTCTCCCACTTACACTAAGATAATAAGCAATAGAGCAAGAACAGGGGATGGATCTAATAGAACTACATACAATTTCATATATAAGTTGTTTACAATTTTAAAATAGAATTAAAATGTAAACTACACCCTACTGCACTTCAGCCCAACCATAATTCATTAGTTGTGAGCGTACATACTTTATGGGAAAAGTGGATCTTGAGGAAGGATGATGCCGGTTTTGTTCTAGGAATAATTTCTGCAGAAGCAGCACCAAAATACAGGGTCTTCTGATTCTGTGCTTTTTAGAATCAATATGAAAGTTTTCTCATTGATTTAGGTGGGGAAGGATTGGTCCATTTTTTTCCTTGATCATCTTATTGCTTATCAGTACTAAATTAATAAAACCCTGAAAAACTTTGATCATTATATACAAGAGAACTTTCTTTATCAAATAACATTGATTATAAAATACTGTAAGTCAAACTTCGACCTTGTGACCTATACATCTGGTAAGAATTGTTACTTGGATATTATATATATCTTAAAGATTAAAGTGCTAGATTATAGTATAGTAAAAATTAAGAATGATAGGTATAAAATTTAGACATAACTTTGTCTTGGATTATGAATGTGAATATTCTTTACACCTTAAAGAATAGGATTCTTGTGGAGTTGCCCGCTCTTTTAAGGAACAAGATAATTGAAGTGTGCCTTTTTTCTAGGTGAGTCCCACAGGACTTGGTTCTTGGCTGTACACTATTTAACATTGTTATCAGTGATTTGGAAAAAGCATAAAATCATTGCTGAAAAAGTTTGCAGATGACACAAAGATTGGGGAATGGTAAATAATGAAGAGGACAGGTCATTGACAGAGAGCAATCTGGATTAATTTGTAAAGTAGGTACAGGCAAACAGGCATTTAAATATGAGCTCATACCTCTCCGAACAAAAAATATAGGTGATATTTAGAGAATAGGGAACTCTATCCTGGGAAACACAGACTCGAAAGAATACTGGAGTGTCATGGTGGACATGGTGACTGTAGTCAAAAGGGCTAATGCAATACATAGATGTATAAACAGGGAAATCTCAAGTAGGAGTAGAGAGGTTATTTTACTTCTGTATTTAACACTTGTGCAACCACTACTGAAATATTGAGTCCAGTTCTCTTGTCTGTAATTCAAGAATGATGTTCAAAAATTGAAGAGGGTTTAGAGAAGATCTGTGAGAATGATAAAGGATTATAAAACGTAGATTTAAGGAGCTCAATCTACTTAATTTATCAAAGAGAGGGATAATGACATGACCAAGTACCTACATAAGGAATAGAAGACTCCTCAGTCCATCAGAAAGAAGCACAAAAAGATCTAATGCTGGAAGTTGAAGCTGGAGAAAATTCATATTAGAAATAAGGCACATTTTTTTTAAACTATGAAGGTAATTAATTATTGGAAAATTTTACCAAGGGTTGTGATGTATTCTTCATCAATGCTTATTTTTAAAGCTAGATTCTTTAGTTTAAATGATGTACCCTAGTTCAATGACAGCTATTGGACTTGAAGCAAGAATTAATACATGGAATCTTATGGACTGTATCCTATAAGAGACTGCTAGATTTCCAATTAGGCACAGTAGGTGTACTGGCATTCTAAGGGTTTCTAAAGAGTGGCAGATTACTGCCCAGGACCTGTGCCCAGCTGCTTCGGCCAATTTGGGGGGCCTATGCAAGCACTGGAATTCTGCCGCTCCCCTCAGCGCTGAAAAAACAGAGGTCAACTGGAGGTGGTGACTGAAGATGTTGTGCCCAAGGGGTGTGTAAACTGTAAATCCAAAATGGCAGGAGGTCAGGCTAGATTATCACAGTAGTCCTTCTGGCCTTAAAATCTATGAAGCTGTACATATGTCCAGTTGTGCTGACAAATTCCAGCTTTGATGGTGTTGAACACCTGGTGGAAGTGTGTATTAATTTTCTAAGATCAGGTTCAGTTTTTGTTGTTAGGGCAGGCTTAATCTCTGTCCTTCCAGCACATTTGTTCAAGGGCTGGAAAACGCATTCTTTCCTCATTCTTTATGAGAATGAAGAGCAGTTGTTGTTGTAACCTTTTTTTTTATCCTAACTTTTGCAAGGAAGTTGCTCGTACAATTCTGTTACTGAATGGAAAAATTAATGCATAATTTCTATTGCAAATCATAAAACATTTCTTTGACTGCACTTACAGATAAGTCATACTGCAGCATTAAAAGACCAAGACCTTCTTTACTTAGTCTCTCAGTACCTTTATACTGTAAATCCATGTTATCTCTTTGCATGCCACCTGAAACCACTTCAATCTTTTATGAATATAAGCTCAGAACATTAGCATCCCTTTAGTTAAGAAACAATTGCATTATATCTTACATTATGCAGTCAATGAGTGTAAACATATCATCTTTTGTACAGTACTTTGAACATGCTAGCACTTCATAAGTGCTAATTATAAATTATTATTACTGGGGTTTGAATAAGCCACACTCCCACGCTCCACTGCAACCAGGAACCATTTTGTGGTGAGCCCGAAGCCTGAAACATCATTTTCTGATTTCTTCTAGCATTTGCTTGTGAAGGTAACCTACCAAATGAAAACTGACGCAGTGTTGTGTTCCTGAATCTGTAGACAGAAAGCTCCAATGATTCTTCTGCTCCTCATGGTTTTCCTAAGAAGCTACGGAATGAAACTGACAAGTATCTGAGTATTTTGGTAATGCATAAGTGGAGTTCAGAACCAGGTGGGCCACAGTGAAACTGACAAGACTTGTTTATTTTGATTTGTGTGTATATGCCCACCTTTAGCTCTACAAATACATTCAAAATGACACTATCAACTAGTCAAACTTCCAACTCAACAAAGTTTAAAGATAAAACTTACCCACTCAGAAAACAACTGAGAAAATAAGATTTGCAGTTTCAGTTTCACTCTTCTGCTTCTTGGGAAAGCTATGAGCAGCAGTACAGACAGGCACGGGAGGATCTGTACATTAGGGACAGCCAATAGAAACTGGATGAGGGATAGACTATCTAAAATTTCTCAATCTCCACTTCTAATAGGTGCCAGGAGGACTGGGATAGCTAAGATCTCTGACTCAGGTGGCAAGACTGTTCTTCATTTTCAAAAACTGGTGCTTCCTTTTAAAAAATGTAATGCAGGACATTTAGGTCCCAATCCTGCAAACACTTTTCCACTGCTGTCAGTGGGATTACTCATATAAGTAAAATTAACAGGAGTCCAGTGGCACCTTAAAGACTAACAAATTTCTTTTCAGATGTGTCTCAGGTTGGACATCCAAATACTGAGGCATTCAAAATTGATGGCCATTATTAGAAATGTGAGCTTAGGCAGCTAGTTATCTTCATTTCTTATGTCTCTCCTGATCTATGCTAGTTGGCGTAAAAATGTGGGCCAAAAGAACACAAATACAGGCTATGGGATAGTGCTGGCTGGTGACTTGACAGGGATAAATGTGAACTTTAAAACATGAATTTGGTAGTTGAACCCACATCTGTACAATGCCCACAACATTCAAAAGAAATATTGTTCACAAATAAATGGATCGGATTTAAGAACCTGGAGTGTTCAAGAGACTGATAAAGGAGGGAATCTGGAGACTTGGGGGTGGGGGGGATATGCTGAAACTCCCCTGGCCAGTTCACATGTTCTGTATCACTTTGGTAGGGAGACAGAACTCTTGCTCTTCATTTCCTTTCATGTTATTTTGACTTATGAAAAAATGTGTAAAATGAACTAAAACAAACAAACCAAAACTACCCCCCAGGGGCAGTTTTTATCCCGTGGGGGCTGGGCCGAGCGCCCTGCATTGCACACAGATGCATGAGGTCAGCGCGCCATTCATGTTGGCGCCCTGTCTGCCTCACTCCATCATGATGGCAGGCTGGCGGAGCAGCATTGCACACGTGTGTGTGTGTGTGTGTGTGTGTGGAGGGCGGTCTCTCTG
Source organism: Pelusios castaneus (assembly GCA_007922175.1). Lineage (NCBI taxonomy): Eukaryota > Metazoa > Chordata > Testudines > Pelomedusidae > Pelusios > Pelusios castaneus. Next base: position 9,282,552 of record ML685776.1, read on the forward strand.
CTCCCCGTCTCCCAAGAGCCTCTTTTCACCTCACCGGCCTGGACACCCCACAACGACCCTAAATCCCACACCAAAGAACCCAGCGGGGGATTCCTGAACCAGCCCACGCGTGGCACAAGGGGTGCCCCAGGTGCGCGCACGCTCCAGAACCACGCGGCGGGAAGGAGGGGGCTGGTGGGGGCGGCGCTGCTTGGGTGGGGCCGGGCCGGGCGCCCCTAGGTTAGTCCAGCGGGGCTTGCTTGGCCCGAGCGGGGCTGTCCCTGCACCGGGCACGTCGGCGGCGCCGTGTAGCAGGTCGGCCCGCCCCCAGGGGCAGCGGCGTGGGCGTGGCGCCGGCTAGTGCCCGGCCGTGGGGCGGAGGGAGCTACCCAACCTGCCCGGCGGAGCGCTCAGCTCCCTCCCCGCGCCGCGCTTCCTGCTGGGGAGCCTGATTCGCCGCAGCAGCAGCAGCAGCAGCAAGCGGCCGCCGCAGGCCGGGGTGGAAGGTGGTGAGCCGGGAAGCGGGGTAAGCTCCTCCGCAGCGGGCTGTCCCAGCGGAGCGGACCCTGCCGCGCTGCGAGCGGCGGCGAAAGGTGAGCGAGTCTCGGGCCCGTTTGGCGGGGCTCCCCTGCCCGCCTCCCCCGGGAGCGCACCGCATCCTGCGGACACTCGGTCCCCGGCGCCTCCGGCTCCAAAGCGCGGGAGGAGAGCAGCGGGGAGCCAGGGCCGGGTCCCCCCCCCTGCAGCCCTAGTGGGGGTGAGCAGGGAGCCCCGCAAAGCTGGGGCCAGCTGCCATTGAGCTGATGCCACCCAGAGCTGGCCATGCGTGTCCTGGCTCTTCCGAGCTGTGCCGGGACTTTCCTCCTTCACCCACCGCCCCTGAAATGCAGCCACACCAGGGGAGCACTATTCAAGCTTATACTGCGGAGCAGCCACTGCCTGGGGCAGGGATCAGTGTGAAGGTGCAAAGCAATGGAAGGAAGCAAAGCACTGCGAGCCTACTCGGGAAAAGTGCCCCCTTCTAATTCTCGCCCTGCAGAAAGGAATTTTGGGCGGGGTGGGGGGAATCACCCTTCCTCCGGGGCTTGGCTCTGGTTTATGAAAAAGGGCTGCCCAGTGACTGTATTTCAGCACATGGAGTGAAGACTTAGCTAGAGGAAGGAGCGGTTGGAAAAATAAACTTGCTCCCTCCAGGTAATTACCAGCTGGGGTTTGCTGCCAGGTTGTGAATGTTCACCATTTATTTTTATCCCAGTCTCCTCTCCGGGCCTCTGCTTGGAATGGTGAGGGTGTGGGTGCGTGCACACTTTTGTATATGTTTTTGTGTACTTGTATATAATACCTGATCCTGAGCAGGGAAGGAGAGCCAGTAATGGATCATGTGAAGAAATTTGTGGTGTTTAATGCCTATTTTTCTCCAGTCTTCATTTAAAAAGGTTAATGGTGACTAGGTATTCCACACAATTAATATTGGCATGGGGGAGGAACCAGAGAAAGAGTGGGGAAAAGAATAGTTGGCTGAGTTAGATGTAGCCAAGGGAGCAATGCCTGATGAAATTCATCCTCGGGTGCTTGGAGAACTAGCTGAAGCAATCTCTGAACTAAAGGGGTAGCTGTGTTAATCTATTGCAGAGAAACAAACAGAGTCCTGTGGCACTTTTAAAGACAGATTTATTTACCGCATGAGTTCTCCCACAAAAGCTCATGCGATAAATAAATCTGTTTAATCGCAGAACCTTTAGTGATTGCCTTTGAGAACTCACGTAGCAGTCGGGTGAGGTCGCAGATGCCTGGAGAGAGGCAAACCATAGTACTACTTAGAAAGGAGAACAAAGAGACCTGAGGAATTACAGACTAGTCAATCTAATTTTGATACCTGGAATGATACTGGAGCATGTTATGGAACAATCGTCTTGTAACCATCTAGCAAACAATAAGGAAGGATTCCAAAGGGGTAGCCGTGTTAGTCTATTGTAGAAAGACAATAGAGTCCTGTGGCACTTTTAAAGACTAACAGATTTATTAATCGCATGAGCTTTCGTGGGAGAAAATCCCACTTCATCAGACGCTTATAAGGAAGGATTCTGTCATAGAAGCTATGGATTTGTGTGACTTCCTGGGATTTCTGAACTTCTTCTGGGGTAAGGCTGGAACAGAACTAGGGCTAGGATTGGGTCAGGTCTTTGGGGCTGGAGCAGAGGTGGTCAGCCCCTGCCCCAAGTGCAGTGGTGGGGCTGGAGGTCAGTCCCTGGCAATGCTCCAACTGTTAGGTTTCCCTTCTCCCCATAGTGTATTTTTAATAAAAATAAGGGGCAGGTTGCAGGTGTCTGTGAATTTTTTTTATTACCTGTGACCTCTACTAACTTCTACAAAAATATCTATGGCAGAATCTTAACCTTAATAATAAGTAATAGCCAGCATGGATTTGTCAAGAACAAATCATGCCTGACCATCCTGATTTCCTTCTTTTAAAGGGTGACTGGCCTAGTGGAATGGGCGAAGCATTAGATTTGATGTAGCTTAATTTTAATAAGTCGTTTGACACAGTCCCTTATGAGATTTCCATAAACAAACTGGGGGAATATAGTCTCTATGAAATTGCTATAAGGCATAACTAGTTGAAAGATCATAGTCAGAGCGCTTCTTTGCAAAACTCGGAGGGTATATTAATGGGCCCCACAAGTTATTCTGTATTTTCATTAATGATTTGGAAAGGAAAGTATACTTATAAAATTTGTTGATGACACAAAACTGGGAGGGGTGGGAAGAATTTTGAAGCAGAGAATAGAATGCAAAATGACTGTGATAAATTGGGGAATTTGAACTCAACAAGATGAAATTCGATAAAGACACGTAGCAAACTATCAAGTAGAAGAAGAGATTAGGAACCCTGCCCTAATCTAACATTGTTACATGGACCCTAAATATTCTGTGTTCTGTTACTAAATATTTTGTATTTTTAAAATTTCTCCTACTTGATAAGGCAGTCCCCAAAATGCATATGAACTCAATTGTGTAGTACAATTTTAAATTTTTTTTTTCAAAGACCGGTCTGTGATCTGGCTCCACTCTTTTAGATCTTCCAAACAGTTTAGGAAGGCAGTAAGACAGTACATGGTGTGAAAAAAATTGAGAAACACTGGGTTAGTAAACTATAATCTAAGGCTATGGCAACATTAGAGAGTTTACAGTGCCCAGCTCTCTAGTATAGCTGTTTTAAGAGCTCTCCCATTGACTTAATTAATCCACTTCCAATGAGCTGCGGTAGCTATATGATGTAGCCACACGGGCGCTCAGGGGTATACACATCCCTGGGCAACATAAGTTATTCACATCCCTGGGCAACATAAGTTATGCCACTGTAAATGGTAGTGTAGACATAGCCTGAGTTGTTGACATCATGCAAGATGCCTAAACAAAGAAGTAAACAATTGGGAGCCACACTGGCCCTTTCTTACAGGAGAAACTCAGAACAATTTAGGGATTGGAAGGTCTATTCCTATCTTTAACTCTGCGTGATCATGGGATGGGTCCTTTTTTGCTACAATTGACAGTTTGCCCAGCTGAAGGTGTTAAGAAGGTCCATGCAGTGGTTGTAATGTTGATGCTTGTCTAAAGCCCGGTCTACACTGCTTGGTGCTAGAGCTATATCCCCTCAAGGGGGAAGGGTGCCTAAACAAATACCCGGTCCTTTTAAACGCGGATGTTGGGAAGCTCCCAAAGCCCCTAGGCAAAGAACACCACTAACAATGATTTCTGTCTATTTACCATGCATGTGACATTTATTATGATTACAATCACAGAAATTAAGGCAGTGATTAGCAGTACAATAAACATCCAATATCCACAAACGCTCTAAACTGCAATGCTGCTTATTGCATGAATGCAGATTCAGGGTTTTGCATCAGTATGGCTTTAAACACATGGCGTAGAGAGCATAACAGAGCCCAATATACACATAATCCAATGCAATCAAGAACACAAGCCCATATGTAAAACACAATCACACAGGACTCTTTGTGCTGTTGTATAGAGGTCCCATTCACACCTGCTGGGTCACGGGGTTCACCTGCATACTGGGGTACACAGGATTTAGTCCCAGACCTGGTGAGCAGTTATCCCCTATTCACACTTTCCTCCCCCCTGCAGCAGAGTTAGAGCAGCACGGACACCAAGCACAGAGGGTGCCCGTTTATGCACTCACACAAGAAGGGGATCCAGTTAGACACCAGGTTCACTTGTCCACCCTTGCTTTCAAAGCCTTTTGGGGGGCTTTGGTGCAGCTGTGGCCAAGATATAGTCTCAGTCCTGGTAACTGGCTTATAATTTCATGACACACACTCTCTAACACAACATTATAATTGATAGAATAAGAGCATCTATGAGCACACACACGGAGAAGCAGAAATGCTAGCACAATTATACCCAAAGCAAAATGCTATACCTTCCCCAGTTCCTACATCAATTCCAAACCCAAGGCTGATGCAGTTTTTGTTCCTTTACTTAAGAGTCTCAGCATAAAGCTGGGAAAACCTTAAAACTTTGTGTTTTAAGAGCTAGGTGCTACTCTGGGCTCTTGTCACTTTAATTTACCTTTCCTTTGGTTATCAGATTCGCTGGTCTGATCTTCCCGATAGCTGGCCGGGCCTTTCGAGGTTCCTTTTCACCTGGCCCATTCACGTCCTGCTGGGCCCGGTGGGGAGTGGTGTGGGGTGATCAGTCCCAGAGCCCCTTTGCCTCAGAATAAACTGAGATAAAATAACTCCAAATTCCCACCCCCAACAAGCCTCCTTATATGGCCCAAAAGATCGCAGTGACGTGGTGTATCTTTCACTTTTGGGGTCCAGCTCTTTTTTTTTTCTGATTATTTGGAGATGGTCAGAGGGCCTCTCTGACCCCCTCCTGTCTGTGTGGTTATCTAGCCAGAGGGCTGGGGGTCTGTCATCCTCCCTCTCCTCTCTGTAGCTAGTTTACCACGCCTCTGTACTGGTCAGTTGGCCTTAGCTAATGTAACAGCTTTTTGGCCTTTCCCATCTTTATGCTTTTGACTCTTCTGTTCTCTCTCCCTCTTCAAACTGCTGATCTTGTGGCCTAGGCTTTTGGACACCTTTAGCTTGAATGTTATACATTACACCTGAACATCATCTGACACTTGGAAAGTTCAGTGACAGTTGGTGGGACTTGCGCAAGCTATGCAGAGTAGCTTGAATAACTCTTGTTGACTTTCTTACTCTCCTTCAGCGTGGAGTCCTCACGGTACTGTGCCAGTGGGAAATGCATTCCCATCAGCACAGCACTACCCTACACTACTTCAGGGGGCGGTTTTATTAAGTTGATTTCTGGATCAACTTAGCATATCTTAACTGACTGCTCAGTCGATCTGGAAAAATCAACTTGATGGCAACGACTTTGTTGCTGTCCGTGTTGGCCTGAGAAGAGAACTCCTTTTGGTGGCGTTAGAAGAGAGAGACTGCAGCATAATTTTGGTGCTTTTTCTCTTCATTTCTAAACATCCCTTTTACTCTCATAACATTGTTTAATGCGGCATTTTTTTGGATTTGAGGCATTGTGAGTTTCCTTTTTAGTTTAATGGTACTAAATGGGACACTAAATATAAAAATAATGTATAAAACCTTCCAATTCCCTGTTACTAGTCACACTCTAGGTTATTAAAACTGAAACAAAAAATCCCGGTTTACTGGGGTTATTTATGATGATTTTACTCTTAATTTTATTGCAACCACAATTAAGTTATTCAGACTTGCTTTCATTTATAGTCAATTTCACTTTCAGGTTCTCAGTATTGCAAACAAGTATTTGTTTAAAATAAGTTTCTGTTGCATTTTTAAAAATCAGTTGTGACAACAGTTTTATTGGCTGTTAATTTTTGAAGTGTATATGTAATTCTGAAATTTCAAACTGTTCTGAACCACAAACTAATCTGTCAATATTGTCCAATATTGGTAAAGCGATTAGCTTTATTTTTAGCATCTCGGAATTAAAGGAAGAAAGAAATATTCCTTGATTTTAAAGCAATAAAGTGGTAGTAACAAAGAAAGAAGGGATGGTATGTTTCAGTGTTCCCTGGCCATTTTAATAAGCTATTTGTGGTTTAAGTTCTCTTTTATTCTGGCTCTGAAGCCATGAATCAAAGAGAGGTTTCGTAGAGGCTTTAATCAAAGTGAATAAAATGTTATGCAGTTGTTAAAACTGCTGTGGTCTAAAAGTTACCCATTTCCTGGAAATTTTAAAAAGAGGTAATTTGATAGTTTGAACAAATAATGACTCAGTGACATTACTCAGCATCTGTTCTATATTCAGACTTTTTTTCTTTTTTATCCTTACTGCCAACTTGAACCGTTTCAGTGGCCCTTTTAGAAGCAAGCACTCTTGAACAATGGCTATTACTAGATGCTTTAGTAGGGGATTCAGATTCTACATAATGCATTTTATTGCCCGATGAGACAAGACTATAAAGAAGAACAGATTGTCCTGTACCAAGCTGATGGTCAGTGTGCTTCTGAAAGCCTGAGGATAATTAACCCTTCTAATTGTTCTCTAACTAATGTAGCTGTAGATTCTCTTTTTCATCAAAAATATCCAGTTTGTTAATTGAAACAAGCTATTTGCATCTGTTTTGCATGGTGGTGAGTTTTATAGATTAACTGTCCACCATAATGAAAATAAATTTCTTTTGATCTACACCTCTGATTTTGGAAAACGGCCAAAAAGGGGGAGCAGCTTGTTTTTGTTTTTTTTTTAGAATCCTTTGTTATCTTTGTTGCTGTGGTGCTATTGCGTATCAATCCTGTTCCTCATTATTTTCACTTGGATACAAACATTTGTGTAGTTAACAGTTGTCAACAACAGTTCTTTGTTTAATTTTTCTTAGACCTCTTCAAATATCCTGCTCTGTGTTTTCTGAGTGTTTTCTTCTGTAGGTTTAAGCAGGTAACTGGATACGTTAATTTCACAATAATACCTGCATGAGAGGGAAAATGTGTGATTCTCCCATGCAGCTCTGGGGATTTGCTGCTTTTCTTTCTCCAGAATGTTATGGATCCCTAGTAATCCACAGAAGGTCAGGGCTGCTCCTCTGCACTGTTCTGCAATTGCCTTTCTGGACTCTACTCACAAGGCATTTCTCTCCCTCACTGTGGAATAGAGGGCTACATTTCCTGTAAGGAGTAACCTTTCTCTGTGGATTTTATTTTGCTTCAGCTGGAGATATTCAGCACTATTCTCAAGTGCTGGATTCTCAGATGGAACCAAGAAGAAGAGCACGGACTGTGGTGGCTAATGGAAGTTTAGTGATATGATGACTACTGTGATTCACTAGTTAATTTCTTCATGTTTTGTACTAGTGTAAGTCCCTTTCAGTTTGTACAGGGATTGATGTCATCCCTTTTGTCATCTTCAGCCTGCCTCCATATAGCTTTCAACTGGAGTTATTTCAGAGGTCTTGGCCCTGCATCAGGCAATCTTATTAGGAGGAACAGAGCTCGTGAGCATGGCTTCTCTGGATTTTTTTCTCTTGTTTCCTGGCCCCCTGTTTCACAGTTGTTTGCAGTTTCACAGCTGTGTATAGCCTTTGAGTTGGCCAGTGTACTCTGTGGGTTTGAGCCCACTTGATAGGTCAATAACTGTGAATACTAGTAACTGGAGGAGTATGCACACCATTTTCCCTTTCTGTCTGGCTGTACTGCAGCTTTCTCTACTGTATTGCTTGCTGCGCTACTCACTTGTGTAGGCCCCTGTAGGGATGCTCTGCACGGATGGTGAATTGGGCCCATCCACACCGCATCAGTCTAGGATGTTATGTTAGGGTTTTATGACCAGTTGTGCCAGGAAAGTGGTATGAACTGACCTTCATATATCTGAGATCTTAACCCTAAATATCTTATAATGCTGATGTCAGTTTTTTCATAAGCATGCTTTGAGTGTTGGCCTGTTTTGTCCAAAATGAAACAATATTGAAACTCCATATTTTACACATTTCCAGTAGATTCTGTATATTCTACTGAGGGTGGATGGGAAGTAGAGAAATGATTCTATGGGTATTTGCATACCCCTTCTTTCTTCAGTCTTTGTTCAGTAACCTCTTCCGTGCTTGCTATTCCAACTCAGCCAGAGTTTGAGACACTCGGAAATTGTGCCTGCAAGCCAAGATCTTCAGCTTTCTTCTTAGGATTTCGAGTGAGTCCTCCCTCAGGGGCCTTCCACAATTCATTTTACTTTATCTTTGACTGCAGTGTTAGTTGATGTTAAATAACATTAATTTGTAATTGTAGTGCTGTGAAACAGGATGCTTAGTTTACAACAGAACATAAGAATTACCCAACTGCCTATTTTTAATTATTTTCAGACCTAACTCCTGAAAGTATATGATGTAAAAAATAAATCTGTCATATATTGATTTCCTTGAGTAACATGGACTCTAAAACAAAGTGTCTTTTATTAACACTAGGATAGTAATTACATAATCTACCTAATGTGAATTGATGCAGCTTTTGTTTCACATACTTGTTGGAGAATCTTTGTGGAAGATTCCTTCACGTAAAAAGTGACTTGCTTACCCACGAATCAAAAACTAACTTACACAGCAATTTAAATAACTATAGGTTTCACCAGACGTCTGCAGGCATCTATATTGTACAAATCTGTATAACCATGTTTGTAACATTTACTAAGCTGCTTATTTAGCTGTATAACACACTGTTTCAAATACATAATGATGTCTAGGTTTGTGTGTCCTTTAAGCAGTCATAAACAAAACTAAGGGTTTAACAGACTCATGCCCATCTGGTGAATAAAATTACATCTCTATTGGGAAAAGGAGCATTTCATTTTACTGCTGTTAACTCAAACTCACTCCCCTTCTGGTCTATTTTAACTTGTAAGCTTTTGGGGAGAAGATGGTCTTCGTGGTAGGATTTTTGTTTTGTTTTTTAATTGCACCTTGCACAATAGGTCCTCAGTCCTGATTTGGGGTGGGGGGTACTAACTTAATATAAACACTAGACTCTCAGACAAGTATAAAACAATGTTTCCATGAATATTAATTGTTTAAATACAAGCAACATTTTATGGCGTTTCTAGAGAAACAAATCCTTGAAAGATGCAGTTCTTACGGTAAAGCCAACACTTCTAAAACTATATATAAGCAATGGGCTATCAAACTTGTCCATTGTAACAGCCTATCAAATCCTTTGAGCTTTCTAGCCATTCCACATGGGAAGGTGCATGTTGGCTTTACTGTTTATTCACTTGAACAGTGTGGCTTGCCTTCCTAGCAGTTAGTCCAGCCAGTCTGTTTCCAGAGTAAATTATTCTGGCTTGCACGCTAATTTGCCTCTTCAACCACAAACTACCAACTCCCTCACCCCCCAAAAACCGCCCCATTCCTCCCCAAACTTAACTTTATGAAATTATTGGAGTGAATGTTGTGATATGGTTTGCAGTATCTTGTACCATATTGTATAATCTTTCTGCTTGCAAAGGAAATGCAAAGGCATACAACTAAAGACAGGCAGAAAATGAGTTAAAATGCACATTTTATATTTTGTAATTTGAGGTAATATTAAACTAAATGTAAACTGTGTATAAAAAATAAATATTCCATTTCTTTTAACTGTCATCTCTTTTTGCCATCCTTATGCTCATTACATATGAGAGGTCTTTTAACATTTTGTGAAAGCTTTGTAAGAAGATGAGACTTCCAACATCTTTGTTGAGAATAGTTGACAGATAGCATTCCATTACATAGCGAGTCACATTCCCGTATGTCCCCTCTCTTTGGCTAAATTGTCACTCCGTTTGTCTGTTTTTGCCCCCAATCGCTGTTATTTTTACGTTGTCTTTTGTGTTCATTTTTATAAACCTTTTCCCCCCCTTCCTTTCACTCCTCCTTCCTTCCCTGATAGCTTCCATTCAGTATAGCTACATTTGCTTGCTGTGGCCTCTTGGGGTTGTGCCCCAGATTTTCTTGCTCCCGAACCAAGTGCAGTGAAACTAGTGGGGAGAGATGCTTATTTTTGATCAGCTTTTGTGTGGTGCTTTAGTGCCCCTGGGCATGTGAACTGCTCCCATCGCCAGCTATGGTGGCTGCAGGGAGGGAAGTCAGGTGTCTTTGAAGAAACCATACTATTTACTGTTGCAGCGAAGGCAGAACATATCAGTTTGTATAGTTTTCTCTGTCATCACATTGCTTCTGCGCTGCTTGCCATTCAAATCCTAAAATAGTCTGACACACTGCATTTCCCCCATCCTCCTGGAGGTTGGGGAAAGAAAAAAAAAAAAAAAGGGAGGTGGCTTAATTTGAACAACAAAATCTTAAACGTTATGCCAGCTATTTTTAAAGCAGGCTCTACTAGAGCACTCTAATACTGGTAAGCAATAACATCAATTTCTCTGTTCCCTAGCTTTCTCTGTGATATAGTTTACTTCCATCCATGGATCTGCTGGGAATTTACACCATCATTAAATACTTAATAAGTAGACACTGGGAATTGTATCCCATTGGGATAGCAAGTTAGCTAGTTGATTATTAAAAACACACCTATGCAGAGAATGTACAAAATATTAATAGAAAATCCATCCCATTCATATTGGGACACTGTCCTGTAATGCAATATTTGCTATCCTTATCCACTACATTAGGCTCATTTCTGCTTGTGAAATCTCAGTACCGCACAGAATCTTAGTTATAGCTTCTTTCAGAGCAGATATGTTATTCTGTGATTGTTGTGTTTGATTTGATTCTTGAATATATTATATTAGTACAAGTAGTATAATGGATGTTCAGACTGTAGGAAATCTATTATGTGTATTATAGTAGTGCCTTGAAATCTCAATTGACACTGGAGTCCTGTTATGCTAGACCCCATATGGGCTTTAAGAGCAGACCCTATCTTGTGACATTCACTTAAATCTGAAATTAGTTATAGCAAAGGAATTGTATCTCCGGTCCAACCTGAATGCACGAGAGAGACAATTTTCAGAACTCTCAGGTAGAGTCTGTTTTGTTTATTCAATGTTGTGTAGTTCAAAAACCACAGAAGTTTATGAACACTGAAAGTTGCCTGCTAGAGAGTATCAATAAAATATTGGTTCTAATTTAGAGAATGCAGGTATGTTCTGGGGAAAGAAATGGATTAGTAAAATATTTATTTAGTTGTGATCCTGAAGGAACAGACAGTTATAGTATCAGCTTTTTGGCTCTTTGTTTCTATACATTTAAGTGGAAAAACTTAATGTTTCTTTCACTTATTCTGTTGTTTTTGGTCTTTTAAAATACAATGTGAGGGGTAAGGAAAGCACACAAAGCAGCAGATACAATATGTTATGAATTGCTCCATTTAGAGTTGTTTAGTCTTTTCTCAAAAGAAAAGTCTAACCGTTCTGGCATAATATCTGCATCTGTCAAATAATCAGACGCGGACTACTAGAACTAAGGAGTTACTTCATTGATAAACACATTTTTTGAGTCGTGATAGTGGTTCGATATGTGTATGTTAACTTCTCTATGATGTTAGTAATTGTCTATTTGTGATGTCTGTATTTTCCAGTGGAGTAAACTGGCAAATATTTTTAAAAAGCTTTTAAAAGTGTGGTGTGGTTCATGTATAGTTTTAGAACTCAAAATTAGATTTGTTGTTTTTTAATTTAGTAATCCTAAAATTATTTTTTTTAAAGTTTATTAAAAATACTAAAGTTACTAAATACTAAAGTTACTAAACCAAGCGGGTTCCTCAAAATTCTCAAAAGAGGTGTTCATATACAAGGAGATATCTGAAGGCCGCTCTTCATCTTGTCCTAGGCAAGATGTTTAAATTCTGTCAGTGTTCTACTTTTCTCCTCATGCCTGCAAATAATACATGGCATGTAGGGTAGCAGCATTCCCTTCTCTTTATGCAGATGCCAAATCTGCTCCACCAGACTCTGTAAATGCTGAGAAAGGAAGCTCTAAATTTGTCATTTTGCAAGCACAGGAGAACAGCAGAATATCAGAAAGAAACATTACTCTGTAGTCTCTCCTGATAAAAGGAGCTGGGGTAATGTCACCAAGAAAACTTGAAATTATATTATCTTGGACAATTATTAGAATGAAGCCATAAATCAGCCTACTGTTCAAGGATTAAACTGATCACCAAATGGGTTGAGACATTTAAAAAAAAAAAAAAAAAAAATTCTACCCCTTTCCTCCCTCTGTCAATGGAGTAGCCTTGCCCAGTTAGCACGCAACATTAGTCACTGCCAGAGAGGGGTAAACTGGCAACATAGATCAGTGGTTTGTTCCAGTATGACAATTATTGTGGCTTCTTATTATGGCATTAGGCATTTATGCAATACAGCATGCGGAGATCCAGTGAAATTTACCATAAGAAACAATGGCACCGTATGGCCTTGTGATCACCTTCACATTATAAATCCATAGGAGAATGCTTTCCTTGCTAGGAATACTCAAATTCTTTTTATTTCCCTAACTTTGAGCTGTTGTACAATCACAACTCTTCTTGATTCCAGTGAAAGTCTGATATCCTCATGAACTTGTTCTAGCAAGACGTATGTGATGTAACTTATTTATTTTAACTTGCAGATTTCCACATCCTTTTGAAATGGTGGGGCTAGGAAACAGCCGCCGAGGGATGAAATCTCCACCTCTTCTAATAGCTGCACTCGTGGCTTGTATGATTGTTTTGGGTTTCAATTATTGGATTTCAAGTTCTCGCAATGTCGATCTACAGGTAGTATTCTTGTGGATATGGCTGCTAAAAGCATTTATTTTCGTGGACTGTAAAAACAAACCAAAAAACAGGGCAAATCTTTGAGTTTGCTTTGTGAATCTCCACCCCTACTAGTTTCCTAACAGGGGGTGGGAAGAGAAGTGCCTGTGAAAGGCATTGCATTTGCACTCGCCAGTCCTATCCGTTCAGGTAATTTTGCAGTTTTGTGCTGCTTTGATCACTCTGTGAAAAACTTCCCTTGTTATTAAATATTCTTGTGTGGGGTTTGTTTTTGTTTAGTTCTTTCAGTACACCACAGCTGAAAGCAACATATTTTTGCTGTCCGTTAGCTACTGCCAACTTTCTTGTCTCCCAGAATTTTCCTTACCTGCCCCTGCATTTGAACTCAGGGCTGCCCTTGCTGCGCAGCACAATATAGAGTTGCATAAAGAGGCAGGCAGCAATTGATATTGGGAAGCTAAGATCAAAGCAGCTGTCCCAGATTTTTATTTCTGTCAGACATAAGAAAAGTTCTTTTTCTTTTTCAGAAGGTTGTTTAAAAATGACCACTTTGGCTATTTCCAAGGCAATAATGATTTCTTAATGAAGATGTTGACTGAGAAATCTAAATTTCTCAACTTTACCTAAATTTGATGGGTGGAATGTGGTGCAGACCAAGTTACTGCAGTTATATAAGACAGGATGAATGAATGCTGGAGGCCTAGCGGTTCTTGTTCTTCTTATCTGAGCTGGGGCTTTTTATAATGCTCATTACACCTTACAATCCGGCTGAGAATCAGTGGGGCTTCATGTGTGTGATCTTTAGTTGGCTTTGTGGACCTCACTGAGGACTGGTGTCTGACTTTTGTTGAGGTGATGAAAATTTGTTCTTAAACTAGCTAATGGTTCTGCAGAGGGTTTGGCTACATTGATCTGACTGGAAGATTGATGTGTGTAAGCCAAACTGTTCTTCAGTTATGACATTCTTCCTTTTTAAAGTTGAAGTGAAACATTTTTCCATGAATACCTTATCTGGTTGCTGTTACAGCTCCAGGATAATTACCCAACTCCATGCTTCACTCCAGGAGTTCCTAGTCAGGTCTCAGTTCTCCAGCCATCATCTGTTTCTAGGTAGGAACTCTATCCCACTCCCTGCTGACTAGAGGTGTTTCAAGGGTGCACACAGTCACTTGCTGTGGTATCCCCAGCAAGCCAGAGTGCCTAAAGTCCAGTGCCTGTGCTTTGCTTTCTCTCTGAGAGCTCTGAACAGTGTATTGCCAGCAGTTACAAATTACCATGCAGCTCATTGTAAGCAATCACCTTTATTCATAAGGTGAAAGCATTATAGGGAACAGACACAAAAAAATCCCATGAAAGCTCCTGCACACATGCTAAAAGCAGAGGGCATCCATCAGTCATATGTGCCCCTAGTACACCAAAGTCTTTCCAACTCTTTTGCAAGAATTTGGGGCCTTTGGACTGAAGGCCCTGAGGCAATTTAAATGCAGCCTTTTTAAGACATGAGTCTTTTCTTTGTTTTCCTACTCTCATTTGAACCATGACAGGAAACTTCCTGAGGGGTTGGTACCTGCCTAGAGATGTTTACAATATGAGTGATTCACTGTGATCATCCACCACTGATTTAGTTCTTATAGGAACTGTGGTAACCCTTCCCATGGAGTAGTGCACAATGATACGTACACACAAGTCCTCGCCCACAGTGGTACATCAACTTAATACAAGATGCTTCCCCCAGAGATACTGTATGTAATTATAATATCTGTCACCATTATCCCAGTGTTTTCTTCTAAAAACGTCTCCCCTGCCAGAGCAGCACACCACAGCTGTACTGGATGGATTGATTGATTTTCTGGTAAAGTTGGGGGTGGAATTGACAAACTGGGTTTGTAACATAAAACTCTTCATAACCTTATCTATGGAACCGGATGCTAGATCTTCAGAGTTTTCTGAATTTTTATTGAATTCGAAGTCCTAGAAACTGAAGTCGTCTTTTCCAGCAGAACTGGTACCAAGCTGGCAGGTAAAATTTTTTTCACCACTGTTCTGCCAGTGCGTCTTAGCTCTTCCCTGAGGGAAGAATGTCATATCTTACGGGAAGAGGTTAGTTCAGCTTTGGCTTCTCTCTGGTGGTAATTAAGACCTGGGTTGAGGCTATTAAGTCACAACACATGCCACAAAACTGATAAGATAGTGAATCAAAAGTCATTACCATTCTGGATCACACTTGATTCAGTAACCTAGAGGTGAATTTGCTACTATTGATTGCCTATGTTCATTAATTTGTAATGAAAGAGGTATCAGGGTTCAAGTAATTAGGTGTCGGTTTTCACAGAAAGTATTTTTGCTTTAATAACTGATGCAGGAAGCCCAGGGGTTGTAGATATTTTTATAGATTTCACAGATGTTGTTGAGATTTTTGCCCCTTCCTCCCCCAAAGTCTCCACCGATTTCAGTTAAACATATTAGAAGGAATTCTGTAAATGAGTCTTAGACAACAAGGAACAGAACATATGAGGGACCTCTAGAGTGAAATTGAATCAATTCTTAAAAAACAAACAAATAAAAAAAACCCAAACTTAATTCTTTGACATTTTCTCGATATACGATAGTGATATTTCCTTTGTTGAATCTTTCACCAGTCTTGTTATGGTCTTGCAGCAATCCAGAAAATAATGCTAAATTTTCTATATTTATAAAGTTGGGTTCCTGATGCACATCATTGCCCTGCAGCTACCACCTGCTGTGGTCTCACCTGATCTCACAAAATAAGAACACCAGGCTGGAGTAGTACTTGCACAGAAGTTGCTGGGTTAGATGGCTCCTCCATAAATTGGTGATCTGAGTGGTGGTATTCTTCCTCTGAGACCTAAACCATGTTCCAGCCTCTTAATCACTACAATCCTAGGGCATTTTTTTGCCAGGAGAGGTTTACAAGTTGGTTGAATGCCAGAATTTATATTTCAATCTCTATTGAAATTCTTAATGCAGCTTTAGTTACAAGGTATATGGTGGTATTTCCTCCCTGCCCTAAACTGTTCTATAAGGTTGCTGTGTGTGGTTAAGCAGCTACTGGATTTCAGTAGTGGATGAAGTGGCCTCTTTATAGAAATGACATGTTAGTTTGTAGATTATTTGTAGCCCATAGAGCTAGCTTAAAAGTATTTTATGTAGTGGCAACGTAAGAAACCTACAGGCTTACATCCTGTAAGAAATTAGCTTAAAGTTTTTTTTATTTGGGTTGAAACATTTGTTTTTATTACTTATGCTAATAAAAGTATTTAAAGCTTTGCTATGGCCTCATTTTGAATGTCGTCATTCTGCACACTGAAGTTCCCAAATAGACACCGAGCTTAATTTGGCTCTGCCTGATTCTGGACCAGAGCCATCTAAATCCTCGCATCTAATCAGTGACTAATTGGAAATTCTTAAAAATCAATAATCACTCAATGGATGAGGCAACAACTTTGAGATGCAAAGCAATATAAAAAATAGCTAGTGAAGAAGGAGGCAGATTGAAAATCTATAACAGGTGAATCAGATTGTCTCTACATACAAAATTTGAAATCAGACCAAACAGAAATACTTGCAACGATTGTAATACTGACTTATAGGAACCATCTATATATGTCTCTTGTTTGTTTTGCCTCATTTCAGAATCGAGTTATGCAACTAGAAGGGAAAGTCCGCAGGGCAGCAGCAGAGAGAGGGGCTGTTGAACTCAAAAAGAATGAATTCCAAGGAGAACTAGAGAAGCAGCGAGAGCAGATTGATAAAATACAATCCCTCCATGGTTTTCAGATGGAAAATGTAAATAAAGTACACCAGGATGAGAAGGTAGGACCCTCTTCAAGCTGTGCTGTGCAGCTTCCCCATGTATGGGAATCTTAGCACACTATTCTCTGTAAGGAATTAAAATTGCTTAAGTCTTTTAGTTAACACAAAAGCAGTAGATGCAGACATCACTACATTTTGCAATATGCATGGTACTCAAAAAATGGAACTCTAACACAGATCTGTACTATTTAGAGTTGTAAAAGAAATGTTGGATAATTTTTAATAGAGAGAATAACTTTTCCTGGGAGACAGTGGGAGGCAGTACACCAAAATCTGGTGTCTCATGGATGCATTACATAGTTATAATGTAATAAATATCAAAAGAGAAGCAGAGTTCGATAATGCTAATGACTTCTGAAAATCCCACCTGTAACTTCTAAAGTGCTATTTAGCAACAGCATCTTGTGTTATGTCAGAGATAAAACTAACTTAAAATGGTCTTATGATCCTGTACTGTTCCTTTCTGTGTCAAAAAAATACATCTCTGTACATTGTTCATCATCATGGTAAATTCCGAAGGTATGGCCTCTTTGCCTGGATCAATCTCTGGCTAGGTCCTTAAGATGGTCTGGTTGGATATTCACTTTATGTTCATCACTACCAGTTTGAGCATCCCACTGAAGCTTTTGGCACACGTGATCACTGGCCATGTAGGGGCTTTCCTTGGTAAATGTGCTTCAGAATTTGTTCGTCTTCCATTTTAATAATATACCAAGAAAGCTGATGAAACCCACCTGGTGCTTATGGAAGTGATTGCTGGGGTATGCTTTGAACACAGTAGACACTTGTTTTTAGCAGTACCTTGTAAGAGCAACTGCTGCTTAAAAGAACATTTCCCCTGGGAACACTTTCCCTACTGTGAATTGTTGACGTTCCTCATAAGTGTTCTCAGTTTTGATCTTGTCTTGCCACTTGATGTGGGGCAGGTGGTGAAGACCCCAAGAATTGAAAACATCAATCCAGGCATATTCAACCTTCCTCAGCATCTGCTTTCCACATGCAACAACATTAATATAGCTGTGGTTCTTCAGTTCTGCAGCTTCATGGCAAACTTGATGTCATGACACCCCCACAGAAGCTGCTGCTACAGGGATGGAAACATGGCAGCAGCTGCAGTCATAAAGGAGGATCCACATCTTCCAATGTTGTCTGACTCTTCCCAAATACTCAACAGTTGTCGCATGCTCAACATTTCACCCAGCCAGGTTTATGCTGACCTGGTTGTAATTGCGAGCTGAAGGCTGCTTGATGGTAATGGCCAGTGACTTAGTTTTAAGGAGAAGCCAGTCTGATGCATGCTGCTCTTGCCTTCTGCTGCAGCCATTTGTCAGACTGAGCCAACAAGGTGATGTCTCAACTTATTCAGTTTCTCAAAGCAGAATATTGTTCAGCTGTGTGCCACTGAGAGCTCCCTCCTCAAGCTCAGCCAACAGCTTTGAACAAAGCGGGTGACAGGACACAGCCTTGCTGAACGAACTCCCATGGAACTAGGAAACTATTCTCTGTATCGACCATTAATTGTAACCCTGCTTTTCAGTCCGTTATAGATCTCTTCTCTCAATGCTGTTGGATTCCTCAAACTTGCTTGATGCACTGAATCAAAGGCCTGACAGAAGTCTATAAAAAATGCTGTGCACATTTATTAAATTCAGCCATTTGTCAACAGCTGCTTCAAGATGAAGATCTGCATGAGGATGGAATGACCAGGCCTAAAGCTACACTGAATCCCAGCCTTTGTCACAAAGTGCATTGCTCATTTGAAACATTAACATGGAAGTGACGATTTTCCCTGGAACAGTTAACAGCTTAGTACTGATAGAGTTAACGCATTTGGTCTTTCGGCTTTTACATTAATTACTAAAATTTAAAAATATCAGCAAGAATTACAAGGATGTTTGTATTCCTTTGTACTTACATTGGAGGTAATGATTGTTGTATGTATGTGAAGGTCTTGCACAATGCATTATGCCCCTGCTCATCTCTTCAAAGCCCAGTGTGATCAGCAGAAGAGCTCAGCAGTATTCAGATATTTTTGCAGAATAGCTAGAATCTATTAGTTTTGAACGCTTGGGGCTGCCAATACGGCTTTAACTGGTGGAAAATTCTTTATATGAAGAACAACACACGCATCTACTTTAAATATTTTGATGTCATTTGAATATAACTTTTCTCAACCTTTTGTTACTAATGTTCACTAAGGAGATTTTTCTTTTTTTGGAAACCATCCCTGCTGCAGTAGTATGTTCCCACATTGCTGCTGGATGTCTTCTGCTGGTGGGAAATACTTTTTGGGTTATTGTCTTGTTACGAAGTGCCTTCTGACCTACACTCTTGAGTTGTGATCTTCAGGGACCACCAGATCTCAGCGGACTGGATGTATCTGGATAAATAGGAAAGTTAAAGGAACTGTGGTAAGATAGACTTCTGCCCCACTTGAAATTGTATGGCACCTTGTTCTGAACCATAGTTTTGCTATTCAAAACTTTGTTTGAGAAAACACATTGTTAGGAGTTGTGAAATGAAACACTTAAGAACAAAAATCAGCAGTGGGCATTCAGACAGTGTGGTGAGAGAGGCTATATGAGAATCTAAATAGTGTTGGCTTCTTGTTTTACGCCTCAGTGTACTTTTTTAACTTGTTTAGTTTCCTTTTCCTTGAAAAGACTTGACAGACCAGGTTTATCATCCCTCAACTACTGGGACAAAAGAAATGTATTTATATGTATTTTATTTAAGAAATTTGTTCCATCTTGAAATTAATCCTTGGGTTTTTTAAATGCAGTGCTCCAGAAAGATGTAAACACAAATGTTAATGTAGACAGAATCCCAATGAGCACTTTCTCGTGATTGGGTTGTTGACAGATTTCCTGTCTGGCAGGATGGCTGTTGCTGGGTCCTGTGGGATCCTTAGTGAAGGTACCACTGTTTGCATCTCTGAATATATACCTCCCTAATACTGGTTACAGAACCTCACTCTATTTTTGGCATTTATCCAAGTTCCACTTCTGCCCCTCAAGCAGCACTGTTAAGTAATGTAACCAGGAAAATGACACTACACCTTGCCTAATGCATAGACATCAGCACTTAAAGTATTTTGAAGTAATGTGAACTCTTGCTTTTTACAGTTCCTTTCCTTTGGTAGATTCCCTCTGAATTGTGGGAAGATTATTAGTCCTCTCTTTCCAAAATGCTTTCCTTTAAATGGTCCTTCCTAAAATACGGGCTTTTCACATTCAGTAATGGAATACTCCCTAGGGTCTGCTATTTATACTATAAGGCCAGCACTGTAGCACAAGCTACGTGAACATTGCCACTCTGGGCTCTCTGCTATCCTCTGTCTTTATGAACAGAGAGTAGCGTGTTCCAGCACATTAGTACGGGCAGGTTTATAGGAGAGCTCCCTCTAGCTTATTACACCTTCCAGTTCTTTCATGGTAACCAGTTTGCAGGTGTGCACTAGGTTTCCAACTCTCCACCACCCCCAATCATGTTGAAGCTGATGAAGCTGTCATAGATTTCCCCCACTGCAGACTGGAAACTGTCCTGGAGAGGGAAAGCCAATGGAAGCATGGCTGCTAACAGGTGTATGCTTGTTTTGCAAAATTGAGCTTGTTCAAGGTAAACAATGTACAAACACCAGTGTTTGTGGTCTAAGCTCCCTGCCACTGTGGGGGTGGAGGGCAGCCCTGCCTTCTATGGTGAATGAGGAAGAAATGGAGTCCAATTCAGTTTCCTTGTTGCTAAGAGGGAATGACGTGCAAAAAAGAACACCTAACCCTTTCTGGGAGAGCTTATAAATTAGTACATTACTCTAGAGCCCTGCAAATCCGTGGATACCCGCATCCGCTGATACAATGTGGATGTCTGCAGACCATTTCTTGCAGATGCAGATTGGATACGGATCCACATATTTTTATCTGTGCAGGGCTAGAGCCCTGCAAACATGTGGATACCTGCAGATATCTGCATTAAATCCGCATCCACGGCTACAACAAGGATGTCCGCAGACCATTTCTTGTAGATGCAGAGCAGATACGGATCCACATATTTGTATCCATGCCGGACTTTACATTATTCCTCCTCTCATGCCAGTGGCTTTTGAAATGCTTTGACTGAGAAAAGAGTAATGGCTTGACAGACTGGGAAAGCTCTCAGAAGAAATGCTCTTTTACACAGAGATTCCAGGGCCCTGAATTTTGGCAGTTACGTGCACTATTATTAACTCGCTCATATTTCAGGCTGTTCCTGAATGCTCAGCATTTCAAAAAAACCTGATTGAAAGCTAAAAGGTAATTGATGTGAGGGAGTGAGGATTTTTATTTATTTATTAATTACATTTTTGCTGTGTGTTTGATGTGTGGGGAAAATAAGGGGGCGTTCCATGTGCCTGGAGGAGAGCAAATCTTTAGGTTTGTCGGTAGCGTTTACTAGAACCAGTTCACAGGTAACGTGCAAGGCCATTCTGTTACTTCAGGTACTTATTAGACATATTGCCTTTCATTTCATTGCCCTACTGTTTGTGTGACCGTGGATGAATAACTTCCAGGCATTAATAATTTACTGGATTGGTTGCATGCCAAATATGTAGTGCTGTGATGGCAGATAGTAAGACAGAAAATTTTTAGAAAAGGATTGTGACGGGACCTATCAGCAACTGCAATTGCTATAACTCCACTTCCCCAAGGACCTGTGGGATGGCAACTTGCAGGCTGAACACATTGGGGCCAACTCTAGCTCCTGAACAGGGTCAACTGGAATTACATCTACTTAAAATGGATCAGATGTTGTCAACATCTTTGTTTTGGGTGTGTTAAGAGCTGTACCCACCAGGCAAGAGGGCAGTCCTTCCAGCTCTACTCCACCATCTGACAGAGAAAAAGCACCATGGTCTTCTCTAAAAAGCAGCAAACTCTATACAGGACCCCTTTGAAGTCAGCACAAAAGCTCTCTCCATGTTCTTGGGCCATGCATCTAGTGCCCAGGGTGGTTGGGGGGCAAAGAAGGTTGGCTATGGGGTGTTAGCAGGAAAGTCACTGATTTCTGGGTCCCTGAAGTGTGGGCAGTAGAGCTGCGTGGGAGTTTTTCAACACACTTTTTTGTTGGCGAGTGCTTCTTAGTCAAACTGGAAACTTCTCCCACAAAAGGGGCAGTTTCATGTAAACTTCTTTGGGATCCAGGATGGAATTTTGGGAGTGGGGCAAGAGACCTGTATAACCAGTAGTGCAGTGGTTCTTGAACACTCTTGAGATGCAGGAGACATCAGATTCTGTTGTGCCTGATTGAGAACAGGAAGTGAAACCCAGGTCTCCCACATCCTTTAGGTGTGCCCTGGCAGCAAACAGTAGAATCAGTCTCTCTCCCATTCTCACTCTCCTGTTACAGCTGTTTAAATTTCCAAGGATTAATATAGCTTTGGCAAATCACTTACTGCTGTTCAGAAGGAAATACCCTGAAGGGACCAGGAAGCTTACATGAAGTCTCAGTAAAGACAGATAAGAAATCAGAATTTCAAAGAGCACTTTTGAATCCATTAAACAATTCTTTGAAGGCGTCCAATATCCTCTCCAGTTATCACTCCAGCATTCACAGCTTTTAGGATGCGCACAGTTCTGCTGTTTTGTGTTTAAAAAGACAATAACTGGAAAAAAATTACCCCATGCATTCTCTGTTGGGTTTTTCAATTGTTTGGATAAGCAGTTGCACACGTTCCATTTTTTGTTGCGTTTGAGTTTAAATGATCTGTTTTTAAATTCAGAATAGGAACACAAAGTAGTTTTTTAAAAAGAATGCTTATAAAACCTTCGTAATATGTTTCCACATTGCTTAGTCACAGCTTTTAAACAATGGCCCAAACTGTTCTTCAAAACACCCGCCCTCTGCCTTTGAGAAAAGGTTCCGTTCCTATTACGTGCGTCTGAGATCTATACCTATCAGTTACACTTCATTTTTGTTCACTTAGTGAGAAACCGCAACATGGGGAGAGGAAGAAGCATGCTATGTAAGAACATGTTTTTAAAACCCAGCTGCTGTCTCTTTAGCACTTGTCACATATATTTCAGCATTTATAAATGAGTATATTAAATATGTTTCACTTACAACATTAAATACGCATATTTACAGACTATTTACTCAGCTTTCACTGATTATTGTCTAGGCCTTTTGCTATTGGTCACCTAAACGTTAGAAAAAAAGCAATAAATAAACTTCAGCATGAATACTCAGTTTTTCATTCTATCTTATAGAAACAGTTCCTTAATGGAAATACAGACATCCTTATTTTGGGAATGAGAGAAGGTTTAAGGGACAGGCTGCAGGCTCGAGCCTAGGGATAATCCAGCAGGCCCTGGCCCACCCTGAGATTGACTGATTTAAACGCGGGAATGGGAAATTGAAGAGAAAGGGGAGTAGAAAGCAGGCAGGCTACAGTGTGCGTCAGTTTTTCTCTTTGGCACTAGGAGACAAACTACCCTGATTCAGAGATTTGAGTGTCAATGTTAATCTGGGAGTGTAAAACCAAGGTCCTGATGAATTGTTTGTGGTAATAATTTCCTGTCCTGAAGCCTTATTAAAAATGGAATGTGATACGTTACCGTGTGTTGGCTTCTCTTTATCACCACTGTTAAAGCAGAATTGCTGCCTGAATCCGGGTTAGTCACCGTGAGGAATACATAAACTCCCTTGTGGCTCAGTCTGGTGTGCCTCACGCAGCATATGCACACTTTCACCAGGAGAGTGGCTGATTTTGTTCTGGAAGTCTTTCTCTTATGCCTTCCACAAAATCAGATAGCAGCAAATTCACATGAAATTGTGCCTTGCCATAGTCTTGTTTAATTTTACTATTGCTCTGTGCTTTACTATGCTGAAACCTTTCTTTTTAAAACTGTCCATAGAATGTGAGCCAAACTGACCCTTAGCATATGCTGGTTTTCTCTGAAAACTTTTCTTCTTCATTGGGTTTCATGAGTGGAAGAAAAGTGAAGTTAACTTATCAACCCTGCTGCTCCCGATTATTTTGTCACTTCATGAGTTTTTTCATATTAGGAAATTCAAAGTTTTTTCAGACTTACTATATATAGTACTATGGACTAATCTTTTGGATATTTTGAGATGGCATCCAAGGTACAATCAGATTATTCTGATTTAGGGAACAAATGCAGTACATTTTGCATTAACTTGATTATGTATGGTTTTTTAAATATCTTTTTATAAATACTTTTCATGTGTGTTCTTGGAGCACACTTCTCACTACTGACTCTGTTGACTGACTGACTTTTTGAAGGATCTATAACAGTATATTAAATTCATAACCTAATTTTTTTTTAAATTTAGTTTAGTCATTCACTTTGCAGGTTTCTTTTCTTTTTAGAGGTGGATTAAGAAAAGGTAAACAATGTCTAATTCTTTAGTAAGACTAAACTCAAATTGTAAATATTTTAGTTGAGGGATGCTCATGTGGGTGCTCTTTAGTCAATCTTTGTAATAACTTGAGTCTCTCAAGCCAAGTGGAAAAAAATTGTATACAAAGAAAATAATCAATAAATGTTAGGTACTCATAAAATTTTATGTAAAACTCATAAAATATTAATACACAAATGTTAATGGATATAGCACAAATCTGCAAAATGACATTTAAAGTTGTCTATCATTCTGTCCTTGAATCATGTTCTTTGGCCATGTTATTTTAGGGGTTTTAGGTAAGTGAATGATACTATGGGCCTTATTCACATCTTGTTGACTCTATTTGTATGATGATGTTGGTCTGACTCCATTCTGATATGGGATCCTCCAGGCAATAATGGTCAATTCTAATTTTAATATCAGTAAATGCGAAGATGGAATAATGGACTTGCTGTGTTCCATTTTCTTTCTCTCTCCAGTAGCTGTTCCTCTGCATGTATAACTGATGAATTAAGAGATTTCTTTGGCCACTCAACATCAGTGTTCTTTAATGTGGGTGTTCTGATTTGCAGTAGAATAACAAACCCTGTGGGCTAAATTTGCCCATAAGTCCTTTGAGGTTTGTAGCGTTGCACTTCCTTACAACAGTGGTGAATTAGGCTATAAACTTGTCTGTTTCTTCTTTCAACTTGCTGTACATTATTGTAAATATTTCACAAGAACTGTTGTCAATTAGTAAGTACACACTGCTTTTTGTGATGCAATCAAGATCCTGTTGTGTGGTGTCTGTGTCCATAGAGCACAGAGATGTTTGGGAATAAGCATTCCGCACACGTTGGTCAGACATCCCATAGTATCTTTTTCTGCCACTGTGCTACAATGGTTCTCAACCTTTTGTGGGTCGTGGCATATTTGGCAATGTACACAACCCTACAGGACATACCAGCCTGCCCCCACTCAGGCTGAATCCAGCCCCCCACCCAGCTCTCTGTGACACAGTAATGTGTGGTGACACAGTGGTTGAGAATCACTGCTCTACTCTGATTTCTGGACTTTTTCATGCTCTGAATTCATGTTTCTGTGGGAAACCGTTGGAATTCCGGGGTTTGGGGTCAGATGGAATAATTCTCTGGATTTTTTTTGTTGTATCCCACCATTTTTGTTCCTCGGAGGCAGCATGGGGGAAGTTCTGAGTGTTGTGATCCTCACAGTCATCAATATAAACAGACTGGTGGCAGAATATCTAATTGTTATCAGTCTGATCCTCCTCCTCAAATTCCTTCATCAGCCTGGTTCTGCATAGCACAATCAAGCATTTCTCCTCCATCTTTTCCTGGAGCAGATTCACTCAGAGATGCCACTTCTAGCAGGGACTGGTGGGACAGGATAG
Organism: Pelusios castaneus; assembly: GCA_007922175.1. Taxonomy (NCBI): domain Eukaryota; kingdom Metazoa; phylum Chordata; order Testudines; family Pelomedusidae; genus Pelusios; species Pelusios castaneus. The sequence continues at coordinate 9,307,899 of ML685776.1, forward strand.
TGCTGCAGACCTAGGATGACCAGCAGTGGTGGCAGAAGCTACTTTCTTAGATCTATGCACCAAGCTCACCGCAGAGTAATGTGAGAGCTTTCAGTGCCATGGCAGTTGCTGTCTGCAAGCTTACCACCCCTGATTGCTTCTGGTCATTTGCTAACCAGTTTGTTGTCAGTAGACCAACCACTAGGGCAGTTGTAATGGAAGTGTTCACCATTGTCAAGAAGATGATGCCCCCCCTAGGTCATAAGACTAGGCAGTGTGTAGGCAGCTATTAAAGGCTTTGCATGGTTGGGATTCTTTAATTGTATAGGGGCTACTGATGGGGACCCATGTGCTTATTCCTTCCTCCCCTCCACCCCCCACATCAGGCTTCTGAGTTCATCAACAGAAAGGGATATTTTCCTTATAGTACTGCAAGACCTGGTTGATCCCTGTGGAAAGCTCACCAATATTTGTGGTTGGTCTGGAAAAGCTCATGACATCTGAATGTTTAGAAAATCTGGACTTTTTTGTGCAATTAAAAATGGCACTTTTGCACCCAGAGTCAATATGGACATTAATGGCATTACTGTTCCTCCAGTCAAGAGATGCAGCTTATCCTCGGACTCCTTGGCTTATGGACAGTTGGATAGGAGTAAGGAACTATTAAACTATATTCGGAGTAGTTGCAGAATGATTGTGGAATGTGGATTTGGAAGATTGAAGGAGGATGCTGATGAGGAACCTCTTCCTATTCTCATAGCTCTTTGTTGTGCTTTGCATAACTATTGTGAAGGAAACCAAGAACAACTTGCACATGAACGGGCATCCTAGGTGAACATTTCGAACAGCCAGAGAGAAGGTCTCTGTGGAATGACACAATCACTCAAAAGCACGTAATAAGGGAAGCATTGGGCTTCCGTTTTTGTATCTAGAAGCAACTTGTGAGAAATATGTATGTTTGCGTAAAGCATTTTTTTTCAACATTACTGTACATTTTGTCTTTTTGTAAACAATAAGAAATAGTACACCCAGATGAACTTGGCTAGCATTACAAATTGTATTGAGCGATCATATGGCCATGTGCTTCCGGAACGTCTTTGTCTTTCCATGTCCAATGTCATTTTGTGTGCTATTTTCCCTCTTCTGCTAACATGGTCTGTGTGCTGGTGGTGGGGAATAAGAAAGAAGGTAACTTTAAATATCTTTCTTGGTAAGCTGTGCAGTGCCACTATTTTTGTGGAGGGAATAAAATGAATAAGCACCACAGTATGAGAGTGTGGGCCAGAATATAGCAAGTTTGTGGTGTTTGTTTCCATATTATTGTCAAAAGGAAAGGAGCGTTTGTATAGCAATGAGAGGTGGGAGAGTAAAAGCCTACAAGCCAGAGGAGTGTTATGCCAACGCTGTAATATCACCCAGTGGTTCAGGTTCATCCTCCAGCTCTAAATGTAGTTGATTTGGAGCTTCATGACTCTGATTAGCGTTTGCTGGGCTCACTGTGTCACCCACATCCTGGGTTTGTGGCTCAGGCAGGGAGTCCACACAGTGGTATCACTTCCAGCAAGACTCTGTTGTCTTTCTACAATAGACTAACACGGCTACCCCTTT
>ML685776.1:9309495-9351878 GCA_007922175.1 Pelusios castaneus
CAAGACTCTGTTGTCTTTCTACAATAGACTAACACGGCTACCCCTTTGGAATTTGACAGCAATGATATGGTTAAGCTTCTCTCTGTACAGTTAAATTGTATTGTGAGTGGCCATGGCCACTCAGATCTTCTTTTTCTTACTACGGCACTGGAGAATGTCTTGCTTATGCCCTTTTCAGAGCAGTGTTAATGGCGTCTGCTTGTATTCCTGTGCCAAAAGATGGATGAACAAAATAAAGTTCCTCTCACCAGAGCTCAACAAAATCCAGAATCTTAGTATGGGACCATGGTACAGCAGCATGAGGCAACATATGGGAAGTAATCAGGAGTGACATACAAATATGTGGAATTACAAAGGATTACATCTGGCTGTATGCACCTGTTTAAATGGTGAGGTGACATTCAGGTATGATGACCCCAGAGCTGTAGAGGGACGAAGCTGACCCAGGCAGCCAGCAGAGCAATGTGGGATACTGGTAGGGAAGATCTGACCGATGCACAATGCTTGTTATAGGACGTAAATGAAGTCACAGGTGCTTTCCGTGTGTATACTCCATTCGCATCTAAGTAAACGTGCTTCCAAAATGGGTTTGATAACACATTCAAACACCAGATAATATACAACAAAACATTTTGTTTGTGGATGAAAGCATTTTAACAGGGAACATCTCAAGACCTACAATGAATTTTAAGTGTAAACAAGCCCTTTTACGTAGTTGATTGTAACCTACGATTCTGAGCCACTACACATGCAAGCAGAGCCTTAATTGATTATGGTTTTTCCAGTTTAATTACAACTCAAAATTACTTTGAATGTAATAACTTTTCTCAGCAGGGCCAGAAGTTAGTCTTCAGTTTAAAATACATTTAGTAGTAAAGTAATAGAGTTGTCAGTATTCTTAAGGAAAGAAAGTACAACCTACTCTAGTTTTTTATCTTGTCTTAGAAGAGATTCTTATTTCCTTCATAGAGGAGTGGGCAACTGACCTCTTCAAACATAGCATTCATTAACAAGAAGTTCTTGGATGGCCTGTGGATCCAATCCTGGTGGTCTGTTATAGCTGACTGATTATATGCTACAGGGGGTCTCATGTTCCAGTAGCTAACCTGCTTTAAAAGAAGCTAAAATAAACTAAATACTTTCCCTTATGCTTCTGCTGTTCAAACCTTGTCCTTGGGGCAAGTGCATCAACAGCAGAGATGGTTCACATACTCAAAAATGGGAACAGAGACTCTCTCTATTTTGCATTACGAACAAGCTTGAGAATCCCTGCAGTAGGCAAAAATCCTCTGTCTGCAGAACACACACAGCGCAAGTATGCACCTTGCTCTGCAGGTTTGGGAGGGTAGTTCTTCTGGCACCTCTGTGAGACAGCTGATAAATAAGCCGATTGTGATGATATTTTTATAGGGCTGTCAATTAATCACAGTTAATGCCCATGATTAACACAAAATAAATTAATTAGATTAAAAATATAGTCATGATTAACTGCAGTTTTAATTGCACTGTTAAACAATAATAGAATACCAATTTCAATTTTTTATAAATATTTTTGAATATTTTTCTACACTTTCAAATACTGATTTCAGTTACAACACAGAATGCAAAGTGTACAATGCTCACTATTATTTTTTACAGATATTTGCACTGCAAAAAGATAAACAAAAGAAATAGTATTTTTCAGTTAATCTCATTCAAGTACTGTAGAGCAATCTCTTTTTAATGAAAGAACAGCTTACAAACATAGAATTTGTTTTTAAATAGCTGCATTCAAAACGAAACAGTGTTAAACTTTGGTGCTTACCAGTCCAGTCAGTCCTACTTCTTGTTCAGCCTATTGCTAAGACAGACAAGTTTGTTTACATTTATGGGAGATAAAGCTTTCCATATTTTATTTACAGTGCTTCCTGAAAGTGAGAACAAGCATTTGCATGGCACTTTGTAGCTGGTGTTGCAAGGTATTTACATGCTAGATGTGTTAAACATTAGTATGTCCCTTCTTGCTTTGACACCATCCTAGGGGTCATGCTTTCATTCTGATTTAAATTGGTATTCTATTATTGTTTAACAGTGTGATTGAAACAGCAGTTAAAAAAAAAAACATGATTTTTTTTTTTTAATTGTTTGGCAAGGCAGCCCTGGTTTTTTTTGTGATATGCTGGCTTCTGGAATAAAAGATAAACTGAACCCAATGACTGCTGTCACGCAGAATAGCTGCCAGAAGCTGTAGACCTTTAATGTCCAACATCCTTGACCACAATCCAAACCCTGAGCTAGAGGTAGAGCTTGGTCTCCCATTATCAATTGTCTGAATCATTCAGTCTTTGTTCCAAAGAATTGTTTCATTCAGCGTTTAATTTTATTGAGAACAGCCTGTAATTTCTCGGGAGCATGAATGGTAAAGTTCAGTGAAAAACTGTCTGATTTAAGTGGCTTGAAAATTGCTTTAGACTTTTTTCACACGGTCCTCTTGTTCAAAAGTATAAAATGAATCTGCAGCAGGCTGAGGAGCCTAAAACAAACAGAATAGAGAAAATATGTTCAGTGACCTTTTAAAGCTACGGAAAAGGTATTAGTTCTACTAATGTTTTAATCTCATGTCCTAGAATGAAAAGAGTTTGCGGCTAACATACTACTTCAAATCCTTTTCAAATTGTTGAGAGGAGTGTAATGATACTAGAGTTGAAGAATTTTGCCAGACAAATGTTGGGTAGACCTGTGTGGAGAATGGTGAAGGAAAGATAATTTTAGGATTTCATTAAAAAAAATAAATAGCCACCAAATATGTAAACATAAGAAATGCCTATCCTCTCCCTTATTTCCTGAAATGCCTTTTTGAAGGATATACTTTTGCGAAACGAGTTATTGGGCTCAATGCATGGGTGAGTGAATGAGATGTAATGGCCTGGAATATACAGGAGATCAGAACAGGTGATCTATAGACACTTCGGGCCTTTTCTAGGAATCTATGAAGCTACAAAATTCTCTAGCCACAATTAATGTTCTCTTTAGGGTAAGTCTCTGCCCACCAATTCAATGACGTTGCAATGACATTGCGTTGCTTTCTGTGTCCCCACTGTAGACACCGTTTCTTACACAGATATGCTTTTTCTTCCAACAAATCTCTTCAGTCACTGTAGCTAGCAACTGTCATCCAGCCGGGTCAAGACACTTCCATCTTTGCTGATGATATCAGCAAAGGTGCTATCAGATGGGCAAGCATCTGAAGACACGATTTACTTGTTTTTAGCAATACTGGAGGTCTGCTTTCTACCGAAGGGCTTGAGGGTTGCTATACCGTGGAAAAGATGCTGAAAGAGTGGCTGTCTCCTGATTCTCCTTGTCTTTGCACTAGTTTTATACTGGCTTAGCCCTTTTGATTTCATTGGGATTATGACACACTTTGAGAGGAGAGTTGGACGTGGTTTGTGTACAGAGTTGGTAAGCTCTGAATCTCTTCTTCTGGAGGCTGTATGCCTTGTTTTATGTGCTGAATGACATATCAAATTTAATACTTCTCCCGGATCTAAGTTGAACTGGGAACAGCTGGTAGCCAGGTGCGCCTGAGCTTCTCATGTTGGCTGGTGACACTGTCTTTTTCTCTGGCCTATGGCCAAGTTGGCTAATCTTTTCTGTCTCTTTCTCCATGCAAAAAAAAAATTATTGTTTGTACAGCTCTTGAATAATATAAAGTTCTAAATGTTATTGTAGTAACCTTCTGGCCATTGCAAAAATTTCCTTGTCAATTATTAAACAGGATTTTCTGTAAACATTAATGTTAAAGAGCCTTTACTAACCAGCCTTTCCTGATCTCTTACTATGTGACACTCCTTTCATTGTATTTTCATGTTGAGGAGGGCAGTGCAACTTTACTAGCAGAATTTTTTTTATATGATTCATAAAGGATATGAAGTGATGCATTTTTTTTACCTGACTTAGTAAGTGACCTTCCAATAGCTTGCACCTATGCTTTCCCCTTTTGAGATGATTACTACTCACCATTACCACCCTTTTAAGTAATAGGAAGTTTAATACTCATTCTGTGCTTTCAGAATGAAGTATATTCTCCGTGTTTAAGGATTAGGAAAATAACATAAGGGGATTGCTATATTGACTACGCATGCTGGACCATCTAATCCATCTCCAACAATGGCCAGTATCAGATATTTCCAGTACAAGAAATCCTACAGTTGAAAGTTATGGCAAAGCAGTTCCTGTTATCCATATTAATGGTCGGTTTCTTTCTTTCTTTCTTTCTTTCTTTCTTTCTTTCTTTCTTTCTTTCTTTCTTTCGAAACACGTTAAGCTCTTAGCCTTAGCAATATTTTTTGTCAGTGAGTTTCATGGGCTGTGTGGTGGTGTGTAGAAGAAAAAATTCCTTTTATCTGTTTGAAACTTGCTCCCTCTGCGTCAAGATGTGAATATACTTTACTAGTTTCTCTGAACAATATCATCTCCATCATTTCTTTAAGATAACAGTTGGGAAACTAGATGGTCCAGAGGACAGACAATAGGACACAAATCTGGTTTTAGGCTAATAGTGAACAAAAGTCATTACTATTTGCCAGGTGTTTGAAACAAATTGGTGAACTCGTTCTTTAGCTCCTAATGAAGGGGTGGTTACATTACAATTAGCACTAATTGGCACCCTGATCAGTAGCATCAGAATGACCTGCACAGACTGAATTACATCAGCTAAGGCAGCCCATATACAGTATGGCCAGCAGCACTACTTCTGTGGAAAAACCTCTTTTGGGAATGGTTGTATCCTGATCTCTGAAGCCTGTGAAATACTGAATGCCTCCTGGGATGAATAAATAGGAATCCTGGTGGATTACATCTAAGCATAGTGAAAAGATACTTTAGAAGATATTTAGACTTGTAAACCTGTATAGTATGAGCTGTCATCTTCAAAACTGAACTGGTTTGCCCCACAATTTCTAAATGTTAGACCCTGAAGCTGAGGTCTCTGTTGGCATATATCTATGACTGTTTTATAGTGTTACTCTTCCCCTACACATATCCATGTTTTTCTGCCCTTCTCTCTCCTGAGATTACTACCTTTTTAGTGTGTCTGGAGTAAAAGATATGGGGATGGAAGGACATTATACCTCTCAGTTGTCCTAGGGGAGGAACTGAGGGTGCTATCTGTCAGGGAAGTGGAGTAACTATAATGGTGGTTAGCATAAAACCTAATAGTAAAGCCATTTCTCTTTTGGTTTACTGGCTTTGTTAGAGTTTTTAATTCATGTTATTGGAATATAATTGTTCTTCTATTTCAAAAGAATTTTTGAGGATGCAGCTCAGTGAATCTTTCTCTCCTGAAAATCCACTTGATAAGTACACTCTAACCTGTTTGTTGTTATGATTGTAAGATGAACATGAAATGGAGACAAGCAAATATTTAGCAGTGGACTCTTTGAACTTATATTTTGTGTGAATAACCTGTTTAAAAAGTAGTGATCTTGTGTTATTTTTAATGATGATTTTTCTCTGATTTATGCCTTACCTACTACAATTTTTTTATTTTTTCATAATCTAGGAACTGAAATAGCCCAGCTGATCTTAACTGTAGCTGATGCAGTTTGTTTTTTTTAATGTTATCATATTGCTTAGAAATATATTTTTGATTTATTCTCAGGAATTACTTGATTACATTTTTATTAAATGAATGGTTTGATCAGCTTTGTTTTAATATAGTTTCATTTTTTTCCCCCTCAGGCAGTGTTAATGAATAATATAACAACAAATGAGCGACTTATCAAGAGTCTAAAAGGTACTTTTCACCATAGTTCTATTATTGGGCTTAAAGCCAGTCTTATTACTATGTCATTTGGGTTGTAAATTCTCCATCTCAGGGTGGTTGGAAATTGAAGGAACTGCCATAAACTAGACTCTGACCTTGTACAGAGTCTTTTTAGATGTAGGACTTCATACTGCCTTCAGTGGGGCTCTGTGCAGGCAAAGGGATCCACACATGTGGCTACTAGTACAGTATTTCACGTCCTTAGATCTTAATGGCAGAAAATAATAAGCATGAAATAGAGCAGACTCCTTCTGTATTAAAAATATATACTTGAAAAACTCTATTCCTACCCAGCTAGTATAATCCTCTTTCAATTCTGAGTTTATAGGGCCAAATTCTATACTATTATATGTAGATTCATTGACATCCATGGGAGTCATACACATGTATCTGAAAGAAAAAAATATGGCCTTATTAATTATTATCCACTTTTAATGCTTGAGAACCATTGTTAGTGAGCTGTGCCTTCTAGCATTTGGGCCATTGATCAGCAAGCTCTGACTTAGTAAATAAAATTGTCAGCATCTGACATGCAGCTTTCTGACACAGAGGTTTTTGTCAGGAACAAATCATTCAGGGTGTCACACACAGCATGATAGATGAGGTTCCACCACAGAAAACTACCAACTTACAAATAAGCTTGCTTCGTGACTTGCAAACTGAATATTAGAGGGTGGATTGTAAACTTGAATTTAGATAAGTAGTAGGAAAGTTACCATTGTAGCCTGAACTTTAGTGACTCGTCCTTAAATGACCTCTAGTCTGCTAGGTTGAAGGCTAAGAGTAGCCAGAGAATATAAATGAGTTAGAGCTTTCCCTTTGGAGGAGTGGAGGCAGAAAATGTAGATAGTGTAATGTAGATTGTCCTCTGTGTTTTTGTTACTGATTGGGTATTTGGGCTATTAAAGTATCATGACAGAGAAAATTAGCCAATAGAAATCTCACTATCAGATCTGTTTCTTAATATACTATTTCATTAAAAATAATAATGTTCTTTTGGCTCAGAACACTTGATAGAGTTGCAGAAGGAACACGGAAAGCTACAACTGGATGTGTACCGGTTTCAGAAAAACCAGACTAACCTTCAGAGGAAATTTTCCTATGATTTGTAAGTTTGTTCTTTTTAAATACATGGAATGACAGGTCATAAATCAAATTATTCCTTTGAAACCTGCACCTGAATACTGCACTTTCCCATAGTTACCATTTTAAAATATAAATGCTACTAGTAGATATTGTGAGACTTGGTAGCATTTTCAGAGAAGTAAAATAACACACCAGCCTACGGTTCAGTTAATTTTTCCTCATTTATCTGAGTATTTATGGCCCCCATCATCATAATATTAGAGCTCTTCACAAACATTTCTGAGGTGTGTGCCTCTCAGTGCTCCAGTGAAATAGGGAGATACTATTATCTCCACTTTACAGATAAGGAACTGAGGTGCAGAGAGACTGTGATTTTTTTCCACAGTCACACAAGAAGTGTGTGGTAGAGCCAGAATTTGAACTCAGATCTTCCAAATCCCAGCCAGGGCTTTAATCAGTTTTTGTTGTTTTCTGAAGTCATCATCATTTTCTTTTTATTTTGTCTGGCTTAAAAACAGCAGTGTTAGATGTCAAAGTCTAGGTCAAGCAATCCAATTGATTGCTTCATGTGACATCAAATGTATAGTAGGGATACCCCTGGGATCTGGTTGTTTGGGACACTGATTGATGAGGTGCTCCATAGCTTGAAGTTAGTTTCCACAGTCAGAAATAAGATTGTCTCAATCTCCATTTACAGAGAAGGTAGGAGCATCTGCCATGTGATGTGTGGACATGAGCCAAAGTGGACTTGTTTTCCATGGCAATTTGTGATGTTGGTGTCCTTCCACCTTGCTCACTATTGTTCCTCAGGAGAAAACCCCAAATCTTCAAACTTTTGTGTTACAAGACATAAAGGTTTTCTGGAGCTCAGTTGGAGTCTCAGCAAATTATATAGGACTTAATGTATTGGAAGGCGTTTGTTATCTCAAATATGATGGAACTCTTGAAGAATTCTCTTGTGATGAATTCTCGAGGGGTGGATATGTGCCAGTATGGGAAGCCGTGGTTGTGGTGGTGGTTTCACTGTGTGCTGAACAGCAATGAAAATAGGTACTCTTGAACGTTGACAAGTTCCAAAGGGGATAGCTGTGTTAGTCTAGTTCAGCAAAACAAACAAGAAGTCCTATGGTAGTTTTAAAGACTAATGAATTTATTAGTCTTTAAAAGCGCCACAGAACTCGTAATTTGAGGTACTCTTGAAGCATTGCACGTTATGAATAACAAAGAAGTTAGAAAGTTATTCCGTCCGACTGAAGCTGTTTGAAAATATTATTTCCTGTGCTAATTATGGATTTGAGATTCTTTCCCCACACACATTGCACACATTGATATTCCTTTCTCTATGTCTTGTGTATGATGAACTAATGTAACTTTCTGGGCTTGGATACTTAAATTGATTTTAGATCTCTGCTCCGTTAGCAGCATGTTAACTTGTGCTTCCTATGCTGACAGAACTGGTACTTCTGCAGCAGGGGAATAAATAGCCAGGCCCTGTGTAAGCAGTAGCTTACTTTGGTTTGTGATAAATCTTAACAGTTGTTACCAAGAAGAAAAATTCTTGCTATTACGGGCTTGATCCTGCTGTTTGCCTAAAAATGTGAAATCAATATCAATTTTGCCTGCTTTAGAGCTGAAGGATCAGTCTCCATTTCTTTCTGCTGATTGTACTCAATACATTTGTAAATTGTGGCTTAAGAATTGATACTTAGTATGTGGAGCACCTGCTTCATAAGATTAGGTCCCAGATTTGAGCTACCTTTAACTAGTTACCTATTACCTGATTTTGTCTAGTTTGCTTTGACTTGCATGTTAAGTATTGGTTTTCATGCTTCTAGTTCCAGAGAACGTTTACTGAAAGTTAATTGTCAGATGATCTCAAATGAAAATATCTGTGAAACAATTAACCGTTTCAAAATGAAATCTCTATTCTTAAATGAAGGTTAGCTAGATAAAGACAGGTGATGTATTGACTTTGTTTATGTAGAGCAACTGACTTCCGGATTAGGACTCGCCCTATTTATTTATGCAACTGTTGACCTTATGAAATTGAAACCTTGTGGGCCTTGTAGACAAAACCTAGTTTTCTAAATTTGTTGAACCCAACACATGACAACACATGTGCAAGTTTAAAGGTGTGGAAGAGGAGGACGGAATCAGTCTTCCGGCCTCTGCTGCATAATTCTTTGCTAGACACAGGACTGCAGGCAGAGATGATCAGCCAGATTGATTTGCCAGCCATTTCCATGCAAGACTGAGTCCAGCAAGAGTAATTTTATACCAAACTCTTGTTGAGATCTCTCTAATGCTAATGACCCAGATCTTCACACAGAGGAGGCTACCTATGCACAAAACTCCCCCTTTTATTATGGAGTGGGCCTCAGGCACTGTCCACCCATAACCCTTTCCGTCTGCCTCGCCTTGCAGAGTATGGCATGCTCTTTGGTGCAGACTCAGCCCTGCAGGAGTCAGTGGAGACTACGTGTCAGGGGTGTATGACACAGCAGCCAAGCTTAGGGGGAAGATCTGGTAGATTGCCATCAATGAATCCATGCTTCCAGGGACTATGAAAAGAGGTTGCTGGGGGTCAGAACACTTGTGGAGGCATAGGGCCTTGGAATGGTTTCTGGGTATCAGCTCTGTTTTAAGGGTGGGAAACATGACCTCTTCTAATAGTGAAGTTCCAGCTCCATAAAGGAGGCAGCTATGCAGAATTCCTATGGTGCTTTCCTCTTGAGACCCTTCCAGTGGGTTTTCTGTGCAGAGGATATTCTGGGCCTGAGGTTGCCCAATTATAGAAGTATGTGGTTTCTGTTCATATGCTTCTTATTTATGTAGATATAGAAAACACTTTCCATGATTTTTATGGCACATGTCACAGACTGTGTAATGCGATAGACTTAATGTTGCTGCTAACTTTTTATATCACCTGTTGTGCTTTCTTTTTTACTGCCATCTTAACACTGCATTGCACTTTTACACATGAATGTGCTCAGTAGAGCACAGGCCATGCTTTTAAAGCAGAGAAAAAAAGAGAAGAAAAGAGAGTTTGTGGTGTAGATATTCTAAAGGCTTAGGAATTATCATTTGCCACCTTATTTGTGTATCAAGCCTTTTGAAAAAGCAAAACTTTGTTGGCAAACATAAAAAGATCTTCACAATGTAATTTACTCATGAGGAAAAGAATTAATATTGCCTACCTTATTTTAAGAGCAGTAAAACCAAATGTTGCTCTTAGCCTAAGTGCAGTCTGTGCGGTGGTGGCCATGAAATAACTCGCCATGCTGGTGAATAGATGAAGGCCTCTTTCACTGTCCCTACTTGTCTGCCATTGAGAATTGCTAATCCCCCATGAGTCATATTTCAGTTTAGTGAGCAGAATTAATAGTGAGCAGAATTAAAGAGAAAATCAGGAGTGGTGGTATCATTCAGTACCAGAAAATGACTTAAAATGAAAAGTCAGATATAGTTAAAAATTACTCCAAAGCATGACCAGTTTATAAATCATCTTCTTTAAGAAACAGATACTTCAAGACAGACAGCAATGCTACGGCTCTGAATTGGGACTTGTTAAGACATTGAGAAAAATCAATTATTATAGTAGACTCTAATTAACAGATTTTGTTCAAAGTCTTGCAGGAACACTGAAAACATTCTCCTGTCTTTTAGAAGGGAAACCCTTCATTCATTAAAGCATTAGCACAGCCCTAATCATTCAGAAGAATGTGTTACATCTAGGAATGTGAGTAGGGGATCTTGTAGCAGTTCTTATGTTCTTAGCAAACTGAAACTCAGAAAATCGGTTTCATGCCCACAAAATGAAAGAGGCTTTGTTGTCGCCATTGCTGTTTATTGGCAGCAGGTTAAAAATGCTCCTCACTCAGTATATTGACTCTCATTTCCTCTTCTTGGAATTAATCATAATCAGTAATTAAGTTCACCTTTCACCTTGATAAGAATGCAAACTGTTTCACATAGAGTGAACTCTTGAGGACAAAGTGTATATTCAGCGTGCTTGAGATTCAGAATGATAATTCTGTTCATTGTACTGTCCTCTCAAGATGAAGCATGGTACATCAGTACAGGTGATGGCTATGAAGATGAAGCTTGCACCAGTAGCTGTTGTCTGTTCTTTTGTCCTGTTCTTCTTTTTGTTCTTTCCAGCTTTCCCTACAAAGTTTCTTTCTTTTAAGGACCCAAAAATGAGTAATGGGTGGCACAGCATATCTCCATATTGTTTTGTCTTCCAATTAGGCCTAATGTTTGACATGCTGATTTTGGCACACTAATTTCCAGCTTCATCTCTCTGTAATTTCAGCATAGTCCTAGAGTCATATCAACGTGTCCATTTTGTCTGGATTAATTCAGTCTGTCTTTCTCCCTTTCATACCTTTTCCCGTATCCTTTGTTATAGGTTATTGTAACACTGGGTAAATTTGTAGGCCCGGTTGTCACAACAGTATTCAGGATCTCCCTGGTTCCTTGCTATTTTCCCCTTTCCCTCCAAAAGGTAACTAGCTAGGTCAAATTATAATTTCTGGTCTTTTCTCCTGAGACATGTAAGAGGATCCCAACTGACTTAAGCAAAACCAAACTAAACCTGGTTAAAACCAAAATTCAAATGTCCATGTACCCTTTCATACAGGTTTAACTAAACCAGTGCAATTTTCTGATGATGATGTGTCGTTAGAGGATTCTAGCCTCTCCTCCTATTTTTCTGTTGTTTCTTCCCCAAACTCTGTTGCAAATGTAGGTTTGGGAAATCAGCAAAATGGAAAAAAGGAATGAGATGCACCTTTTGTGAGACTATTTTTAAAAAAGATTTATCTGTTAGAGATGTTGGGATGACAGTACCTCTATAAACTACTTGTTCTTTCTCTCAAGGTCCCAGTGCATTAATCAGATGAAAGAATTAAAAGAACAATGTGAAGAAAGGATAGATGAGATCACAAAAAAAGATGGTGAGTCACTAAAGGCCAAGGAAATCAAAGACTTGCTGAAAAATTCCAACGAAAACTACCAGGTAGGGCTGGGTTTGTTTTTGCAAACGTGTGTGTACAAATCAGTTGTACTGCTGTTTAAATTGTCATTGGAGCTGTGCTAAGTTACTTTTTTCTTAGAAGGCTACTCTTTGATCCTTTAATTTATATATAAAATGACAGATTCTTATGATCCATTCTGCTATAATATCTAGACCAGTGTTCCCCAACCATTGTGCTACAGCATGCAGGTGTGGCGTCAGGCCTGAGCAGTTGTGCTACAGAATCTTTTGAAAAACTATTCAAAGAGTTCTGGATTGATTGGCTTATTGGCTCATGAATATTCATGAGTCCATTTGGAAACTATATGGTGGTGTGCCTCAAAATAATTAAAGGTATCAAGGTGTGCCACAGCAAAGAAAAGTTGCTCCAAACCATCTTCTTATGCTTGTGGTGTCCGTGTCTCTGATAATAAATGAGGAAGTCGCAGCTTGACATCTGTTGTTTGAGTGAGGCTTATGACTCATATCTTTGTGCCTGTGTAAAAAAGCCTTTATGATTGCTGTAGTACATTATATAATAGCTTCACTAGAAAACAACCTTGCAAAGTTACCTGGGGTTAGATTTTTTGTTTTCCTTTTGCATCACAAATCACAGTAAAGGACAAGGAATAGAATAGATACCTGGGTTGGTACATTTTGATGATGGTTTTTCAAGGTATAGTATGTATGTAATCATATTTTACAGTTTTAGAGAAAAATCCAATCAAACGTAAGAATTAAAATGTAGGGAAGATGACCAGTTTAATGTTTAATTGCCCTTATAGTTCATACTTTTCAGTAACAATACTATTGTGTACATTCATTCACTTTATACTTTCCTGTAATCACATAAACCCTTACCCAGAAACCACAAATACCTTCAGCTGTAAATGTTCTTAATACATGCATTACTCCGTCAAATATTAGCAATGCATGTGTTAAGGAGATTTATAGTTGTGTTGAATGGAAGTCTGTGTTGAAAAGATTAAAGTAACATATCTTTTCATATGTTAAAATTAAAACACAAGTTAATAAAGAAGCTTTAAAGTTCTAATATCTTATAGCAAATTTACCATTGTACCTAAAAGGATTTTCGTGTAACAACTTCCTTTTTATAAAGTAGCCTGAGGAATGAAAAATGGCATATGTTGAGCCTGAAAAGTCGTCATTGCAGAGCTGTCTAGAAAGTTGGATGCTAAGTATTCACCACAAATAAATGTATTCAGGTTTAGCCTTTTTTTCTATTGGACAGTTATTGAGTGGATGTAGTCCAATGTTATAACTCTGATCATTGTTAAAAACTGTTCACATATTTTGTGCAAACATATTTAATCCTATGGATTGCTTCCAGACAATACAGTAAATGAATGGTTTGCTCTGTGAGTATTTGTTTTTTATGCTGTGCTTGGTCACTGAAATCAGAGCCCTGATTTCTATGATGGAAATTGAAGAAAAGGTGTGTGTGTTATTCAGACATTGCTTGTAAACATTTTAGTGCAATATTAGTTCATTTTACTGATGCTCAAACAGGAAACTTTTTGTGCAACAGGCATGTGATATTCTACACAGTCAGGTTCCTGTTTTTCCCCATCCCTCCCTTTGACATTGATAATTTTATGTCCTGGGCGTATAAAGTGTTTTATTTGCTTCCAGGCTTCTGTGAGCTTATGTAGAATTGTTCCTCTCCTGCGCACATTGTAAACAAGTACATAGAAGAAATAGCCTCATTACAGCCTTGTTTTCAAGTTGCAACAAGTTTATATAGTATAGGAGACACTTTCAGTGCTGTTCACTTTTACGCTTGTAAAACCAAACTAGCTTAGCATTCAGCCAGTAAAATGCTCATATGACTAAGGTTTGTTGTTCCTAAAATTTCAGTGGCTGAATTGCTAAAATGGCAGGTCTTTAAACTGATGGTCTTTTACAGCCATTTGACTTTAAGCAGTTCGACAGAGTCAGGGTTTCCCCGTATATGTTCTAGTATTCTATCTTTAGTCTACTTGTAAATCAATCAGTGATTAGCTGGGGCAGACTGACAGTTTAGTAGATCTCACTGTTAAGAAGTTTTCTTGATACTATATTTAGCCTGGTTCTATTCCATTACAGTAGAAGCCTGATTAACTGAAGTCCATATCTCATAAGACTGGGGTACCTATATCCTGAGGTTTCTAGCTGCATACGTTGGCATTCCTTCTGTTGCACATCTGAATACGGGAACCAGAGTGACGCTTTCGTATAGTGAGGCAGCCAACGTCCTCCTTTCATCTAAAACCACTTCATCTGAGATTACAGAACGCTCCTTAAAGATTCAAGTAACCAGGACTAGCCCGTGTTCCTAGTTTTAGCCTCTTGGATCACCTCCTGTTCCTTTCTCTACTTCAAATGATTGCCGACTGCTGTCCTGCAACTTCTAGTTCTCCATTGGCCCGAGTTGCACCTGTTTAACTTTCAACCTCTCCTCATAAATTGATCTTCCCCATTCCTCCCTTTCTATTGCACCTGTGTAGACTTGCTGCCTGGGTATTTGGCATGAAAAAGGGTATTACATTCCCAGTTGTGATGAATGCTGCCTTATCGGCCATTTGAGGCAAGTGTAAATCACACTGTTTGAGCTCCGTTGACATTTCTCGGCGGCTGACTCTCCTTGTCATCCAATGCTGATATCTGCTGTGGGCTTGCCTGTGCGCACAGTGCCTGTAGCAAGGAGCACGTACACTGTAGCACCTTGTGCTAGTCTAAGTACTATCTGTGGCGTTGTCAAGCGTTTGCTGTACTAAAACCACACGTGGCACCTGTCAGCGGCCTTCATGAACAGTTTTGGTGGGAGTTACTCTGAGGATATTATTTTGGCTTTCATGTGTCAACCGATGTG
Organism: Pelusios castaneus; assembly: GCA_007922175.1. NCBI lineage: Eukaryota > Metazoa > Chordata > Testudines > Pelomedusidae > Pelusios > Pelusios castaneus. The sequence goes on from ML685776.1 coordinate 9,324,277, forward strand.
AGGAAGAGGCAGATGGTGCCACGACATGAGCACTGACTTGGAGGAAGGGATTACAGTAGTTTTCAGAGACGGTGGCAGTTAGGGGTTTACGGGGTGTCCATCTAAACCTACGTTTTGCAACTCGTACTGGGCAAAGGTGTGGACCAACTTGTGGTTAGGCATGACGACGCACTAATCCATACTTGGAGTGCAGAAGAGGAGGGGAGGACTACAAACCGGTAACAGCAAAACAGTCCAGGTTGGACTAATTCACCTCTCTGAATTAGGCTGCCATAAATTAGCATGCCCAATCTTATAGCAAACTGAGCCCTGCTTCAGAAAAATAACAGCAGAAGCTCCATCTATCCTAGATGTATGTTAGCAGGACAGGCCGGAGGAAAGATGCACTGCCATTCTTCTGCGCCCCCCAGCTATTTCTTGGCTCTCAAGGAGGACTGTCCCTCACACTTGGAAGCATTCCTTCAAAAAATAATAGTCCCCAATGTATACTGAAACAGATGGAACTGGGTAGAGTGAGTATTGGAGGAGGCATTATACCCAAACTGCTGTGTTTCTGTAATCGGCGTGGAAAACTGTTGCCTGTTCAGGGCAGTGTTTTATTTCCAACTCCAGTTCAGGTCTATTTCTTGAATTGGTTTTAGATGTATTTAGATTTCTCTTAGACAGGATTAAAAACGAAATGTAAATCAGAGCACAGGACGGGCAAATCACTTATGTCTGTATGTGCTTTTAAGGGTAATATTCAGCTGCCAACCTTTAATCGACCAGAGCTCCAGTTGCATGACCAGGAAGATCAGAAAGGAGATGAATGGCAAGAGAAGGACCACGTTCCTGGAAACGTACCTCTAGAAGTGTCAAAGCCAACACACAGTGTAAAAAAAGTACCAGAGATTGAGTCTGGTGGAGACAAAGGTAAGACTGGCTGATTATATCATTAGCAACTGTGGTGAGAAATGGCTTCTATTTAATTGAATTTTAAATGACTAAAATGTACAAATAAATAGTTGCGCATTACTTAGATCAGACTACACTAGATCACATTGATCATTGTATTTTTCCCATGATTATGGAAAGTTTTATACTTACTATTTTGAGGGTTTTTTCCCCCCAGACACTTTAATTGGCTGAAGAACATGTCAAAGTAGTAGTGGCTAGAGCCTCAAAGAGAACTTCGGCTCAGCATTGAAACACCTAACTTTAGGCGCCAACGCTTACTCTGCAATGCATAGGAAGAGTTAGGTGCCTGAGAATGGGATCCACAAAAGTCAGCAATTCAGGCCTGATGTACACTGCCATTGGCCGTGGATGGGAGATGTGCAAGTTATGTACTGAAGCTTGTGCATCTACTGTAGACTTATTTACGTTGCCGTACCATGGCATCTCCACTGTACCGTGTTGACGGGAGATGCGCTCCAGTCGATGAAGCCTTACTTTTATTGGAGAAAGGGAAGAGTCTCCACAGCCCGCTCAGTTGCTCCTACTGCACCAGTCTGTGCAGCCCTGGCTTTGAAGATGTACCCTAAATGGGGAACTGTCTAAGCTAGCAATTGGAAATACTGAGGAGAGGTGCAGGGATTAGCCCTAGGCCTCAAAAGGATGTAAGTGCTCAACTGTGGACCAGACAGAGGGACCTGTTTCCACTTAGGATTCACATAATCCTCTGCTGAAGTTAGATCAGACTTCGGTTCCTTGCTCAGAAAAAACAATGGTGATGGGCCCAAGAAAGAGCAAGTGATTCTGTAGCTTGGTGATTAGTGCACTCTGGGAGATGGAAGCCGCTATCCCTGCTCTATTGCATGCTTGTTAGGGCACTCACCTGGGAAGGCGTAGACCTATCTGTAAGTCCCTGCTCCATATTGGGCAGAGGGGGATTTGAACCTGGATTCCTACACCCTTGGTTAGTACTCTTAACTACTAAACTATGGAGATAAAAGGGGTACTGGTCTGTCACTGGTGAGGAATTTAGACACATACAGGTTTACGTGGCAGCTGAGTTTCTGAGGCTCAAAGTTTTGGATATAGATATCTAAGATGCCATTTAAGTGCCTAATCTTTTGTGAATCTAGCCCAAGGTGTACACTGCGTGTACATGAACAGTGTTACATTTGGCAGGCCTAAATTTACTGTCCATCACTTGCTATGGAAAAGACTGCTTCTTCTCCAAAGATTTTCTGAAACAAGGGCTTGACGTTAACACCTAAACATTGGTTTGGTTTTAGTAGTTGAGACCCAGTGGCAACAGCCAGAAGTTGTCCTTCAGTCAAAGACAAGTTACTGGGCTCAATGCTGGGTGAAATTTAAGATCCAGGAGGTTAAACTAAATGATCTAATGGTCCCTGCTTGCCGTAAACTCAATTAATGCAACTGTCACAGTCTCTGCGTAGTTTCATATGTCTTTGAAATTCAGTTAACTCTTTAAAATTTTTTACCAGATTTTCTTAAAATAAAACTGAGCGTATTTCAGGTCTCATTCCAGAGGGCTAACATTTCAATATCATGTTTATATGTGGGTCGTGTTGCTAATTGTATCTCAAATACTACATGAATGCAAATACATGGGGAGAAGACATGATAGTGTATGCTGGGACCAGTAGTATCCATGAGCTGCGTCTCCATATTAAAGATGAAAGCAGCTACAGGGTACTTGTAGAATTCTCACATCTGCTCAGCCTTACTGTAGGTTTAATCTATTTGGATATCAAGCCAGTTGCATTGCCAACAGTGAAGAGGCCACGCTCACCACATAAAAAATAAGCTTTTTTACATTTTTAATGTTGTCAGAATAGGCATTTACATAGAACATTAAACTGTACTTTAATTCTACTTTGCGTGTCCAATTATTAATTACTTTAAGGTTACAGTGAGAAGATCAATTAAGACTTTTTGCCCACTTACCATAAAACAAACAGACCTTAGAGCCCTTATGAGAAACAAATCCTGCAGTGGTTTCTAATATACCAATACCTTTAACTTAGGGGACCCTGATTTATGCTTGTACATTTGTTGGAATTGATGTCCCTTCACAGGAAAAACCTGAACTTGAGTGGGCAGAGGAAAGCAGCTGATGTACATTTTTTTTTAAAGGTTTAAATTTTGCTAGGCCAAAATTCTGCTTAGTGCCCAAATTGTGATTCCATTGGTTTACAGAAGGGACACATGATCTGGGTGCAGTGAACAAAGAGGAGCCTAAAACAGATGATGAGAGGCTTTCTGTTGATCAAGGACCTTCATCTGATTCAGCTAAGAGTACCATGGATCGTAAGGAACTGCCTCCTGAACCAGGAAAGGAACCAAATCCATATGAAGGGATAAACATTCCAAGAGAAGGTGTTGCAGAAGGGGAGTCTGTCAAAGTGCAAGAACTACCTGCAGGTCATGGTACTGATCAAGAAAATGCTGTCAATGAAGAAGTGGAGAGGGAGCACCTCTTAAATTACGATGACCAGGACCAGAACCTGGATGGTTAGTAATAAAGTTTCCCTAAACCTATCTAGCTGCCAAGTGAATTGCAGCTGGACCCACTGATCTTCTAGAATGCTGCAAGGTCGTATCTTCCCTGTTGCAGAAATGATTAATATAAGATCTAAAATGCCACAACGCAGTGGTCTGTCATGAGGGAGACAGTCATTCAGATATAAGTTGATGTTGGACATAAGCTTCGCTATCTTGCACTACTGTATATGTACCTGGAGACAAAGTTTGAATTTATGCTCCATTACTTCACGCCTGGTGAAACAGCCATTATGCTGTAGTTGGCTGCTCATTGTTCACCAGTCAGATCACTAGTTCCTGTATCCTATCCCATGTCCTAAGGCTCTATCCTTTCTATGGGTTGGATTCTGTGCCGTATTGAGTCTCCTGTAGATGGTGCATGCCCTCATCTGCTATTGATGTATACAGAGTCTTGCAGGATAAAGTCCAAAGTCTCATTTAGCAACTAGTATGTTTTTAATTAGATCTGTATCTTTGACTTCAATTATAGCTCAGTCTGCACTAGAAAAGGTTTGCAGGACACACTTTCCTGTTGTTGATTCAGTTTTTGCTGAATACAGTTTATACCATCAGATCCTGAGCAAAATAAGCTATACTACCAAAAGCACTTGCATCCTAGTATAATTGCATCTCTGTGAAGGCTTTGTTGGTATAGAAATGTAATTAAAAATCTCCATTCCCCTAACTGACATTGATACTAGCAAAAAATAGCTTATTCCAACTGAGTCCATTTTCAGTGCTAACAAGCACTTGCTGAGTCTTTGTACATTAGTTGAATAAGGTCTATTCATATTTTTTGCATTTGTGTGTATATAAATTGTTGTACATAATGTATTGAAATATGATTAGATGCCTTAAAATAACAATCCGTCATATTCTGTCTTCAGGTTTTTAATTGCAAAGCAACAACCCTAGAATGCGAAAAGAGTCATCTTTCATGACTCTAAAAATTAATCATGTACAGTTCTTGCAGCCGGGCAATGAAAAGGTTACACCATAAATTGTGTGTGCATGCATATACGTATTCTTTGCAGGTACAGTCTTTTTTCAAAAGAAGCCACAAATGTTTTTATGTGGATTTTTCTTTGCTTTGACTCCTCTTAATTTTTAGAACATGCCTGATAAGCATTCTTCACTTAACGGAACTCAGTAATGCAGAGGCTTTCTTTGGTAAACACTGCAGTACTTTCCCACTTTCGGTACACGGTTCTCCAACTTTGCATGATGACTTTACTCATCTAGCCCAAAAATACGCAATCATTTAGCATCCACAGACACTTCAGGTGAAGGGGCTGGACCTGAATATTTTCCCTGATCAATTATGTATTCTAAGCATTTGGAAGAACGATTTCTATCTGGGAGCTAAAAGTTCAAATCCAAAGTAGGGTACATTAATGAAATACTAATGGTAGCTCAACAATCAAGGAGTCGGGTGGCACTTTTAAAGGCTAACAAATTTATTTATCGCATGAGCTTTCATGGGAGAAACTCCCACTTCGTCAGATGCTTGAAGATGGAGACCTTACAGAATGGGAGGAAAATGAATACAGGGAAGCGTAAGTCACGGGATCAGGTCAGACTGTTACAGCAAATCAAAGCAGTTGTTTAGATTCAAGTAGTGTGGACGGCATATTAGAAGGAGGGGAGGGAGAAAGGAGGCAAAATCGTATCAAGGCTTCTCTCCAATATGGGCTACATCCTTGAAAGAAACATGAGGAGGTTAGATGTTCTATGTAAAGGAGTTATAGTGCACAGACAGCAGGCAGTCCCATACTGCGATTTAAAATAACTTTGGAAATGTACAGCTTTTCTGTAAGTGCTGTTTATGTTTGTGAGCGCTGTGTCAGTGGGAACCCCACAGTGGTGCTGGGGTCTTAGATGTATTGGACAGTCGGGAAAACCAAAGCAACTTGGTCAGTGAATCAGTGTTGGGGCTGAGATTAGAATCCCCCCTACTGCCTTCTGAACGGTGGAATGCAAACAGATGTACAAGTTATTGTCTTTATTATTAAGCACCAGGCACACTTATCAGGACATGGAGCAGCTACACCGGTTTGGCAGCCTAACTGCTTATCAGCACATCAAACCTTCTAGCTGCTGTCATCTCCATATTGGTGCAGGCTTAATGAGAGCGTTCTCAGTTCTATCTGGAATTTCATCTAGAGTACAAATCAAAAAGCACAGGCAGTGGGGTGGAGCAGAAGAGTTCGTGCATAATCCCCCATTCCCACTTTTGCAGCAAACCAATCTTTTGACTTTCCTTTATCTGCCCTGGTTGGGGTTCTCAACCTTTCCACGTTGTCGTAGTGGGCAGTGTGCGCAACACAAGATCCCCACCACCGCCACTGGAAAACCCGCCACCATCCGGAGTTTCGGCAACAGCACCCCCTGCCCCGGATGCAAGCAGCCCCCTGCTGCAACTCGCGGTGGCAGCACAGATCCGCCAGAGCACCCCCCCCACTGCTGTGCCAGGGAATGTGCTCCAGTGTATCGAAAGCAAAGCACGAACCCCAAGATTGGTTTCCTGAGCTTCATGACAATTATCACCCACACTAGTTATTGATCCTGAGTCATTAGACACCCTGCGGCTTGCAATGCTGCCATTGTGGAACCTGTGTTCCTGGGGCTTCTTTGAAACATCTGGCTGAACAGAGGAAGCTGCTCTTCTGCTTCTCCTTTGTTTCCCAAGATTGTGCTAAGGTTCATGATGCATTTGCCTCTATTCTGCAACAGGTGCAGCACACTGGTTAGCTCCTCTCTGTCTCGTAATTAAGGCCCTGTGTGCAGTAATACTGCAATTCCTCAACTGTGGCCCATGAACTTTTTGGTGTTCGGCAGAGCATCTAGTGGGCACAGAAAGTTTTGTCTAAAAACAGTGCTCTACTAGAGAGCCTTTGGCCAAGAACTAATGAAACTAAATATCTTTCTAGACAAACAAGGAGCTGCTGCAGTGAACCAGAATAACATAGCAGTCGACTACAACTTAGATGAGAATGAGGCTGAATCTGAAACCGACAAGCAAGCAGCACTGGCCGGCAATGAAAACAACTTGCATGGTAAAAATCCAAGTCTAGTTTTTTTCCCCCAGTGCCCGTGTCTGATGTATAAAAGGTTCGGATTGTGGTTTTAGAACTATTGCCTTGGAAGGGTTTGGGGAGGGATGAAGCTGGCTGAGTTTTCCCTCATTGGTTGAGTAGCTGTTGTGCTTACTTTGAATACTCCAGGGGCCCTGATTGTGCTATTACCGATTTTGCTCTGGTGCAGTAAGACTTCAGAGAAATCCCTCCCCATTTATATGGGAGATGAGTTCATAAGGCACTCGGTCTAGTTTCATAGTATATGTTAAGAGCCAAAGCTGTAAACTTTTTGATATTGCACTATCTTCTAGTGACACCATCCTCTCTTGCTCTTACAACTACAAAATTTAATGTCAACTATTCATCTGACAATACTAACTAAGAATTTTCCTTTTTTTCTCACTCAGTCCAAGACCCTGAAGATCAGAACATGAAGAACAATTTATTTGAGCAAGGTGACAAGGAGCGGCAGAGGCTGTGAATAAGGAAGTCCACCACGGGTGACTCAATCACCTGCAAACAAACCCAACCATAAAGATCCCGGGGAGCTAGAGTGCTTGATTGCCATCTCCTTGAAGCTTTAAAATGGTTCCAAATAAAGTAGATCACGGTTGTGAAATTTTAGTACTATGTTTCAATGGTTAAAAGGATACTTTGTCTCTTACAGAGGTTTATTTAAAGTAGGTCTGAGTTCTGTAAGAACTGGCTTTTTAAAAAACTATTTTAAAACCTTAATTAGTGAGCAATAATTTTAATACTTTCAAACGATCGGTTCAGTTGTACAGTCATAATAGTGGCATGAAGTAGGGGAAACAAAGTAATTCTAAAGTCATATTTTGAATCCATACCTGTGCTTGACTGCTATCATTTAGTCTCATCCTATCCCAGTAAATGATCCACTGAGTCCTTATCGCTACGAAGTCTGAAATAGTTGACTAGACCCTCTAAAATGTTGTGCGACTTTTGGATAGCTTTTCTCCCCTCCTGTTAATGGTGTTTCTCTCCAACCTAGAAGAATAGCATGGTTCCTACAGCAGCTTATTTCAAAGCAGGCTGGGCGTGAATTCACAAAGGTAGCAAAGTGGTATCAGGATTAGCTTGTATCACTCATTTTAGTAGGAGGATTTGATTTATCAACTGAGGTGTGGTTCCTGCAGTAAGCCTGGTCTGAGGAATGGACTAAAATTGTGTGCCCTATCTATTCCTTACTTCAGCCACCCGTACAGTGCATTTAGAAGACATTTTTACATAGGACTCTGCATACCACTGAACATATTGAGGTTATATAACAGAGCCACTTTATTGCCACTGTTACAGCATTTTCATTGTAACACTTTGAATGTATTCATTGTGGTAATCTAATATACAGTACTTCCTACTGCCTTTAGGACAGCTGTGGGAATCCTGGCCTCTGCCTGTTATTGCAAGGTGCCAACTGCAGGAGGAGTTGAAAGTGTGGACAGGCCACCCCACTCTAATCTATTGTGACCATTTAAAAACAGCATGGTGGAGAACTATTACTATCACACACGAACTCTCAGAAACCCCTGAGTTTTTGTCCTTGATTCCACCTGTAAATCCTTGTTACTAAAAGTGGGTAGGTTACAGGGATTTGGCTTCAGATGCTGAAGACTACCTCCAAAGGGGGAGCTGAGTTAGTCTAGGTCAGCCAACCAAACAAGGAGGCCGGTGGCACTTTTAAAGACTAATACATTTATCGCATTAGCTTTCATGGGAGAAAATCCCGCTTTGTCTGATGAAGTGGGATTTTCTCCCACGAAAGCTCATGTGATAAATAAATTTGTTCTTTTAAAATGCCACAGGACTCTGTTAGTTTTGAAGGCTACCTGCATGCCATGACCCAGAGTGTCAAAGATCAGGGGAAAGAAAATGAAAGCAACTTGAATCCTATAACACTACTTTTTTAGGAGGACAATTTTTATAACTTGAACAAACCCAAATCAAGAGTTGAGATACCAATGCAGACTAGTAGACTTAACAGGTAAAATGCGATTGGAGGAGAGGATAGGTAGTACATGTGACTTAATTCCACAAAGGACTTCATGCTGCATTTAAGTTACACTCTGACAGAAAGGGACATTCAATGCCTCACATACTACTTATGCACTTTATTTCCTTTCCAGGTATATACTGTATGTCATTCTTAGAGCATGCTGTTCTGATAATACAGGTGACCTAGCTATAATCGTTTGAGCACATTTCTTCTGTATCTTACAAAGCTAGTTGACATACGGTAAATAGGGCTGTGCTCAAACTGTCGTAAACCTGGCCTTTGTTATATATAAATGAATACATATAGACAGGACACACTTAGTTTCTGAACAATGTAACTTTCTTATAAGTTGTCCTAAGAATGGCAATGCAGTGTTCTCCACTAAACCATTATACAATAATTAAGCCAGACACAAAAGTTAGTTTTAAAATTTTTCCTCACAAAATACATTGTAGTTGGAAGGTGGGGGGGAGGGGGGGAAGCACTCTATCAACTTGAGAAAGAAAAACAAGCATTTTGTAAAATGACAGAACGAGAGAGAAGCAAACAGACTCCTCCTCGAAAAACACTGACAAAGCTAGGATGTATTGCCTTTTGCAGTAGTTGCAGTTTTTAGTAAAGTTAAATTAGCTATCCTAACACTCCAGCCGTTAGGTACTATTAAACACCAAACTGCTCAGACAGCTTCAAAAATTAGATGGATTCATGACTCAGCCATTCCATTATCTTTTACAGGGGTATAAAATCATCTGTCAATAAAATTTTTCTTTCCAAATGGTTTTGAAGGATTCAGATTCTAAGTGTAACTTTTAAAAGGTAGAAGGCAAGGGACTTATGTCAACTGTATAGCTAGAATTTTAGATCTAAAGCTTTTTGTATTGCAGTAAGAGAAATTAGATTCACTCAGAACTGTGGTGGTTTTAAACATCTTTGTACATTGCCTTAAATCATTTGTATTCATTTTTTTGAGTCTCCTAAGTAAAGGGATGAATTTGAGGGGATGGGGGAACTGATTCTTGTCCTTGTTCAAAATGTTTTTGCAATGAAGCGTGGTCAATTTTAGAAAAACTTTTAAAAATAAAATGAAGTCCTTCTCAATGAGTATTGAACTTATTTTAAACAGGGTTGGTTTACTATCAATGTTAGTTCCTAGTTTGGTTGATGGGAGGAGGGAAGCTGGTCCATTTACCCACTATTCTAATGCATGAATTCTATAAATGTGATATGGCAAAGAAGTTATTGCTTATTTCTTAACACTTTACTTGTTAGCCAGCTTGTGTATTTCTCATGGAAGGTGGTTTCCTTTAAAAGTGCAGTCCAGTTTGTGTGGAAGTCCAGTAACAATGTGCCATAGTGCAAAGAAAGAGGTCTAATGTATTTAATCTGCTAATTTTGGGTCTTCAGTTTCAACCTTGATTAAACCATTTTTGTAGAGCTGGTTAGATGTCCAGCAGAATGCTTTACAATCAATCCAAGGGTGATATTTATCAGAGTAGAAGATGGAGCTCTCAGCTCTAGGTCCATGGATTTGGAACTCCCGTAAGACATTAAACAACCTTTACCACAGTTGGAACATGACTCGGCATTTACACACTGTTAGAGATATGGTGACGTATTTACTATACACATTTTTTGCTTAGAGGGAAGGGCAGAGATTAGTGACAATTAAAGAGGATAGTGAACCCCTGTACTGAGCTGCAAGGTGCCTGGATACCAGCAAGTGAAGTGGGAAGAGAAGAAATACTGATTAAAGCAACTGCTCTGCAGTTGATCAGAGCAATTAGCTCCTTGTAAGGGGGGTAAATCTTGGTGTCCAGACAGTTCCACGATCTAGTTTAAGAAAAAAGTTGAAAGATTTTCCCCTCTCCCTTTTGTTACATCTTGGCTTAAGTGAGGAGTGTTTTATGTAAATGTGTACACACCCCTTCTCTCAAACAGTAAACTGAAAAATTAGTTTTTAGATAACTATCAAACTCCTTACCTTTCCAGCTCTGTATCAGGAACTATAAAACACTGTTCCACAACCAGGTTTTCCTAATGAGGCTGAGCCCGGGCCCCTCTCCCTGACCCATACTAGAGTAAGTAAGTGTGGAGCCTTGTGTTCATTAGTTATCCTTTAGGAGCTGATAAGGAACTTTTCTTTCACTGCCAGGTTGGCCTGACCAGGGCATCTTTCTTCCCAACTCTTCACATGCAGCAGTTCCCTAAACTGTTCCATTGTACATTTCATTTTGTCACAAGTTAGCAGATAGCCAGTTCTATGAGTAACTGGAATTTCAAGCAGATTAGGAAAAGCAACTCAAAGGAGGTGGGCTCTTCTTAATGACCGGCACACTGAGGAGACGCTCCTCGACCCTAATGTGATGGGAAGGCAATAGGGTCTCAAGCGTGGTGCTGGATGAGGGCAGCCGTTCATGCAGCTACAGATTAGAACGGACAACAGGGTACAATTGTTGCTCACGGTTGCAGACCAGTTAAGCCACATTCTGAGTGTCTTCTGTCTGCCTTTGCTATCTAGGACAACTGCTCTCGTGACAAAAAATAAGTTTACTTGTAGTCAGCTGTCAGAATCGATACAGCTATGGGAAAGCAATCTGGATTCATTACAACTCACATCTCATTTGTTAAGATACACAACTTGAGGTAAAGATTCGCTCTTGTATCTCAGTTGCACCATAAGTATATTTCCTTTAAATAAGCTATTTCTTTGGCTCACTGTACTGATGAAGTGCAATAGTCTGCATCAAAATGGGCAGCTGAACCCTCCTACCATAAATTCTCTTAGTCTATGAACACTTTTTGAGCTTGCAAGGCTGGAATTAAAAACATCTTGACTTGTAAAATGATTGGTTTTGATGCTTAAGATAAAAACCTGGAACCCCAGGGACAAGGGGATATCTGATCAGTATCATAGATGACTGTATACTAATGCAAGAAATAAAGAAGAACTAGAAATACTAGTGAATAAACACAACTAAGACATAATTGGCATCACAGACTTATTAGGATAACGCACAGGACTACGTAAATTAAGGCTGTTAAATGATTAAAACCCCACAATCACAGTTTCATCACACTTAACAGAAGAATTTAAATTTAACATTTTGGGATGTTTTTCTCAGATTTCAATTACAACACAATAGTAAGTGTACAGTGCTTGCTTTTTATTTTTTATTATAAGTATTTGCACTAAAACCAAAAGAAAGTGTTTTTCAATTCACCTCATAAAAGTACTGTATGGCAATCTCTATTGTGATAGTGCAACTTAAATAAAAATTTCTTATACACAACTTCAAGACAAAACAACAAAACTTTGGAGCCTACAAGTCCATTCAGTCTTACTACTTTTTCAGCCAATTACTAAGACAAACAAGTTTTACATTTATTGACAATAATGCTGCCCACTTATTTACAATGTCACCTGAAAGTGAGAACAGGCATTTGCTAGGTACTGTTATAGCCCATGTTGACAGGTATTCACATGCCCGATATATTCTGTTGTAATTGAAATCACTATATTTTTTTAAACTATAGAAAAAATCCAAATACATTTAAATTGGCATTCTATTATTGTCTAATGGTGTGACTAAAACTGTGATTAATTTATTTTAACAATCTAGTTAATTTGTCTTGCCTTAATCACGTATGTTAACTGCGAATGACAGCCCTAATGCCAATATTCCAGAAGGAGACAGACAGCTAGCTCAGGAAGGACAGGCAGGGAAGAACGGGAGGAGATTGCCTTCTATATAAAAACATGTATTTCCTAGGACTGAGGTTGAGATGGAAATAGGAAACAGACTTGTTTAAAGTGTAAAAGGAATAAAGGGTGATATGTTAGTGGTCTACTACAGATACTAGCTAGGAAGAAGTGGATTTTTTTTTTTTAAGCAAATGACAAAAGCATCCCAAGCACAGGACTTAGTGCTTATAGGGGAGTTCAACCACCCAGACATCTTATTAGGAAAATAATAGAGCAGAGCACAGATTAGCAAACAAGTTCTTGGATGCAGTAGAGACTTTTTTCCATGTAGAAGGTGGAGAAAGCAACTAGAGGAGAGGCGGCTGTCCAAGAAAGAGGGAGGAACTGGTTGAGAATTTGAAAGTGGAAGGCACCTTGGGTAAAAGTGGTGATCATGAATTGACAGATCATGATAGGATGGAAAACAGCACAATAAAGATAAAGGATTTCAAGAAGGCAGACTTCAGCAAACTCAGGGAGTTGGTAGGGGTAAGAACCCATGGGAAGCAAGTCTAAGGGGAAAAGCAGGTCGAGAGCTGGCAGTTTTTCAAGCTGTCGTCGTTAAGGGTACAAAAGAAAACCATCCCACTGTGCAGCAAAGAGAGGAAGTGTGACAAGAGAGCACCCTGCTTTACCAGGAGATCTGGAACTCGAGAGAACCCTGCAAAGTGGAAACTGCTAACTTACATAGATGAATATAAACACAAGCATGTAGGAACAAAATTAGAAAGGCCACGACACAAAACAAGATTCAAGTATCTAGAGACACAAATAAGAAAACGTTCTGCAAATACGTTACAAGGAAGAGGAAGACAAAGGAGACAGTAGGCTCATTACTCAATGAGGGGGGAAAGGCAATAATAGAAAATGTGGAAATAGCAACTTTAGTGTTAACTTTTTTTTTTCTCCAGTTTTCACGAAAAAGTTTAGATATCTAACATAGTGAACAACTGTGAAAATGAGGCAGGATCTGCAGCTAAAATAAAGAACAAGTTAAAAATTACTTAAAGTTAGATGTCTAGAAGTCACTGTGGTTGGAAGATATGTTTCCTAGACTACTCAAGAAGTGATTTGAGCCATTACTGACTATCACTGAAAAGTCAGGAAAGATTCCAGGGGATTGGAAGAGGGCATGTATACTGCCAATGTATAAAAAAGGGATTAAGGACAGCCCAGTTTAACTTCAGAATCCGGAAAGATAATGGAACAAATAATCAAGCAATCCATCTGCAAACACCCAGAAGATAAGTTAGTCAGCATGGATTTGTCAAGAGCATATTATGTCAAACTAACCCAATAACTTTCTTTGATGGGGTAACAAGCTATAGGGTTAGGAGGGAAGTGGTAGAGTAGATACACCTTGACTTTAGTAAAGCTTTTGTTTATGACCTTCTCTGAAACAAAATAGGGAAATGCGACCTAGCTGGAGCATACCTGGTGGAAAAACCAATCTCAGAGGGTAATTTAGCAGTGGTCCAGTGTCTAGCTGGAAGGGCATATCAAGTGGAGCCCAGCAGGGATCAGTCCTGTGTCCAGTTCTGTTCAATACGTTTATCAACAATTTGGATAATGGCAGATTTATAAAGTCTACGGACAGTTACAAGCTGGAGGTGTTGCACGTGTTCTGGAGGATAGAATTAAAATTCAAAATGATCTGATGTAATTCAATAAAGACAAAAGTAAAGTACTCCACTTAAGAAGGAAAAGTCAGTTGCGCACACACACAATGACTAAATAGGAAGTACTACTATGGAAAGGAAGCTGGAGGGAATAGTGGATTGCAACCTAAAGATGAGTCAATTGTGTAAGAATGTTGCAAAAATAAATAAATAAAGTGAACATCATTGTGGGATGTATTATGAGGAATATTATGAGCAAGACAATTATTTCACTCTACTTGACACTGATAAGGCCTCTCAACCGGAGTAGTGTATCCAGTTCTGGGTGCTATGTTGCAGGAAAGAGGTGGACGAATTGCAGAAAGTCCACAGGAGAGCAACAAACATGATAAAAGCTCTAGAAAACATGACTTATAAAGAAAGAAACTGGGTTTGTTTAGTCTGGAGAAGAGAAGCTTGAGGGGAGGACATGACAATGTTCAAGTATATAACAGATGGTTACAAGGAGGAGAGTGAAAAATTGTTCTCAATGAACTCTCAGGATAGGACAAGAAGCAATGGGCTTATATTGCATAAAAGGGAGGTTTTAGACTGGACATTAGGAAAAGCTTCCTAATGGTCAGTGCAGTTAAAAATAAACTGCTTAGGAAGGCTGTGCAATCTCTGTCACTGGATGTTTTTAAGAACAGACTGGACAAACAGCTGTCAGGAATGATCTAGCTATCATATGGTCCTGCCTTGAGTGCAGGGGACTGGCCTAGATGACCTCTCGAGGTCCCTTCCACTTCTACGATTCTATAATGTCATTTCCAGAGAGTCCTTGTTCAAAGCAGAATTTCACTTTAACGCCATTGCATCTATCAGACAGGCTCCATTGTGCTGTATTATATCCAGTGGTGGAGTGATATTAAATCCTTACAAACACCATTTTCAGTCAGAATTCATAAAAATGATTTATGATTAAATCTGTAATAAAACCAAATAAGGTACAATGTTGTTCAACAACACAATTGATTAAAATCAGCTTCACCCATAAACATCATACAAACCACTTTAAAACAGCAGTTGTCTTTCTGGTCATGTAAGGAAGTCAGACGAAAGATATTCCATACAACAGTACTTTTATCCAAGAGATCCATTTCACTTCTGCGTACAATATAAAATATCCCGTTCCAAAGCAGGTAATGGATGTACAGATTGCAGTTCAGGCACCCCAATAATAATCTCTTGTCTTTCAAACAAGCTTCACAACTGGGAAATATTTGTGAGGAGAGAAGTCAAATTCTGGAGGAACCTAGAAGTAGAGGGTTTTAAAAGATTACTCTGACACATACCATTCCTGATATTTATGACCCACGAAGGGAAATTTATTAAATTCTTATCTTTGAAGAAAATATTCATTTTGCTTACTTTGGTTTTTTAACCTTTAAAATTGCTCCCCCCCCCCAAATAAATCAAGAAAATCTCTTCAGCTAAAAATCAGTTTTAAAAAAAAAAAATCACATCAGAAACTATTCTGAGTTATGTAGAGAGTCTCTGGATGACTAGTCATCACTCATGAGGGGCAAAGAGGGACACTGCCATCTGAGGAAGCCATCTGTTTTCTCAGTTAGATGTGATACTATGGTGGAGTTGGTACCAGCACAGAGGGAGGGAAAAGGAAAAGTACAAGTAAACAAGTAAGACCACACCAAATAAGGAGATGGGTGGAAAAATAATCAATCATCTCCCTGAGTCAGACATAAGACCTCACATGTCACTGCCTTGGAGAAGTCAGCGCTTTTATATATTATATTGGTTGGAGCCATGCATATGCAGACAGAAAAGGTGAGGCACTTTAAAAATTTTTTCCCCCTCAGACTGCTTCTCTTCTCAAGTACACAAGATTACAAACTGCCTGCTCTCAGTCCTTCTACCTAGTATCCCACTGGTGCTTTATTTCTTATCCGCCCAACATGCATTTCCCATACTTCTGCTTCTACCTCTTGGATATTCTGCCCTGCTCCACAAAAGCTTTTGTCTACTCTCCACCCCACCCACTACTTGCCCCAGGCTCAGCTAATTTCTTCTGTTGCTCCTGCTGCTGCTGCTCTCTGGTTCTCAATCCTTCTGTTCCTTACTTGCATTTCCTTGGAGCTGGTGCTATCAACTGCTCTCCCCTCCCTAGCCATACACATCTGCTGTTGCTTCCACCATTAGCCTCATCTTCCGCAGCATAGCCTGTCTATTCTGCTATTTACATTCTGGCTGCAGTTTCCTAGCTAATTTCCCTTCCAACATTCAAACATTGAGGGCATAACAAATTTGACAACTTGAAGTGACAGCTCCTCAACACATTCACGGGTCAACACAGATTTTTTTTTTTTTTAAATCCAATTTTTTCTATATTTGGATCAGCCCTGTTTTCCCTCTAAGGCTTAGAGAAGCTTGTGACTGAACCTGCATGTTCAACCTACTATTAGATCTGTGGGAGAAATGGAACTGTTGACTATGTTATTCAGCAGTTAAAGGCAATGAAATCAATTTGATTGTGATTTCCTTACCTTAGAATCCTTCTTGTGACCTCCTGCCAGCAACTTCATTACCACAATGTTGGGTTTAGCAACTTTTAGAATTCGATTGACCTACATAGAAAATAGTAATAAAATTTTCAAGTGCTGATGTATGGCCACGTAAAACATGGTATTTCATGACTGTCAGACCTATGCAGATTTTAAAGTATTATTTGTCAAGGGTTGACTTTGCTTTATGTTGCACAGGACACAAGTCAAGCAGTGTTTCCTCCTCTAACAAGCAGCTGTTATACTCCATGGTATACAGCAGGTAGTTCAATGTGGAAAGTTGAGAAAACTTTAAATTAAATGCTTGAGCATTTTAATAACTAAATCACAAAATTATAATTTTCTAATACATTTTAAATTCAGAACAGAAGTATTTCAGTTAGAACCAATGACAAAATCAATAATGGATTCCAAACGAGAGCCCCTTGCTACATTTCAGTTCAGTCTTACCTCATGATCTGGGTTAGGAATATTCTCCAGTATCATTTTAGCCTGCTGGAAGTGTTTGCTAGCTGCCATATAGAGATCGGAGGACTGTGGAGGGGGGCTGTATTTATTTAGGTCAGACATTTCCTAAATTTTACAAAATATATATGTATTAGGACTAATAGTTAACAGCACATAAACCTTTCTACATTGATTTCTGATCCCAATCAAAAGCAATTACAGCATTTAATTAAACCCAGTTTTTTTCTTATGTCAAACCAAGTATGGGTTAAAATATTAACAATACTAAATAGCAGACATCAAATTAGTATTTGCTTTAACCAATTAAATAATATGTATTATCATCTTTATTAAGTAGTTTATTACTTTAGAGCACCAAAAAGTGTGCTAAGACACCTCAAAGTACAAATAAAAGACATGATTCCTGCTCTGGAGAACTTGCAATCTATTTGCAGAAGTGATGTGATGAAGTAGGCAGCCAAACAGTGGGGAATAAATGAGGAAGAAAGACTGACAGGGAAAGAATAATAAGGATTAGGTTGGTTATTTAGTACACACTTGCAGCAGCAGGTTGGGCAAGATTTTTTTGAAAGTTACTCTTCCTTGAAAAAAATAAATAAATTGCGTAAATCTGAAGTTATGTAAGAGAAGATATAGCCACATTGACATGTAGAAAGCAAGGATGGCTTGATTTGTATTATCAGTGTTCATTTTAGATGTGAAACTGCCTTCATATTTGTTTAACATACCTGCTTGCTTGCTGCAGCAATAGCAACATTTTGGCTGTTAAACAACTAACTTTTCTAAATGTATATTATTCTAGCTGAGTGCCTGTCAAATTTGACATCCTTTTCGCAGAAATACACACATTAGAAAGTGTAACTGCAACAAAACTTGGCAAAAATATTTAGAAGTTGAGTTATAGGAAAGTTCAATTCATTATCCTTGATTACAGTGAATAGCCTCTTGTCATTCTCTACTTGGCTTAAATATGAACTTAGAAAAATTCAGTATATTATTAACCCTCCACATAGCATTTAAAGGCATGATCCTATCCTTGACTACATTAAGGAGCATCAAATACGTGCTATAAAAATCAACTTCCAGGCATATATATGCACATGCAGGATGTGATTTTACAAGAAAGGTTAAATTAAAGCATATTGAAGGGCACAGTTGCATCTTAAATGTTTTAAGATTGTTTGAAAAGAACTCACCTTGAACTGCAGGTAGTGCACTGGGGGTGGCGTGATGACACTGTTAAATGGAGCAAACCTATGCTCATATCGAACTTGCTCACTGTCAAGTTCAAACTTGGGTTTTCTCACTTTGCCATCCATGTCAAAAGCTATCATAGTCTAAGGTTGGGGAGGAAAAGAATGAGAAAGACCAGAGTGAAAAACTTTAGCATTTGTCTCAACACACTAGCACTACCACATATTGGAATCAGTAGCGGTGCACATGCAGAGGCACGGGGGGGTGGGGGTGAGGAGTTATTATACATAATATTTTTCCAGATGTTTGATGTAAAAAGGTTTTAATGGTATTCCTCCTATCTTGGGAGTTTACTCTTGTCTATTTGTCTGCCTACAAAATGGACTTTTTTATAATGCACCAAACAAGTCAGGCAAATGGCTAGCAAAGTAACTCCTCTGTTTAATCCTGTAATAGAGAGAGGGTGGAATGCTTCACTGAGAGCCTGATCAGATATCAAAACACAACTGAAGCACTTCTGTTTGTGGGGTCTGCTAATATTTCACCTCTACTCAGAGGGCAGAGAATAGGGAGGCTAGGGAATCAGAATTCCATTTCTTTTAGCACTATATGGTATTTCCATTTTAAAATTTACCTTTACTACTTGTTTTATTAAATTTCAGCTAGTATTTATAGATTGTGTTATCCAGCGTGATCTGAGGACCGGGAGGGCACTATAAATAAATTCCATTCCTAAAGGTATTGGTTTCAGCACAGAATATTTAGCCTTACTCATTTCCATTAGAGGATTTTAAATAGCATTATTGCATGTCTAATAAAACACTATTTAGGGTAGGACATTTTTTTAGGAGGATATGTATGCCCATGACCCAACAATTATATCTTTCAGCAATGCATTCCAGTCTTTTGGCGGCAGCAGCAGGGGTGCTGCGACCCAGTATCTGAGGGTGTGTGACCCTTGAAAACCATTGGGCTAAGACAACGGATATACATGAAGGC
The DNA here is from genome assembly GCA_007922175.1 of Pelusios castaneus. NCBI lineage: Eukaryota > Metazoa > Chordata > Testudines > Pelomedusidae > Pelusios > Pelusios castaneus. Next base: position 9,343,443 of record ML685776.1, read on the forward strand.
CTAAAAGAAGGCTTGATTCTAAGAACCAAGAACAGAAGTGACACAAATTACAAAAAAGAAAAAAAGATTTTAATGCTTAACATCACCATGCAACAAAATTGAACCCTACTTGCACCATATGCTCTATAATAAATTACCTTGTACATCCCAGCACACATATTCTGATATGCCTGGCTCATGGTGATCTCTCGGCTCAGAGGGCGAACTGGAAATTCCATATAAAAAGATTTTTCACTCAAAATAGTGACAGAACAAATGCAAACTTTTTTTTTTTTTTTGCATCTAGTTCATTATAATTATTCATTGCAAATATCACAGGGTTTTCTTCTTACTGTCTCTAGAAATCAGAAATTCTCCTTTTAAAGCATACAGATATGTTCATTTAATCCCCTGTTAAGCAAGGTACTTAAGCCCATGCCTAAGTTTTATTCACATGAGTAGTCCCTGGACTTTATTGGGACAATTTACATTCATGAAGTTAAGCATGAGCTTACATAGCTTGCTGAACTAGATTCTTATAAAACTTCTTAGGAATATAATAAAAATATGATCTGACGATACAGACTACATATCCCTCTCAGACAAAGGCTGCCTTTATAAAGCTATACTTTCTGTAGGAAATTGTTTCCCAAAGCATGGGCGTGCTTCCCCGAAAAAGAGCACAAGAGCAGTTAACATCTCCCCCCAGTGTGCTGCTAACATGGCAGAGTTGAATTACAAAGGCGGGTAATCTGTCTTCTGGAGGAGAGGTTCAATTTTCAAAGAGATGGGAAATGCTGGTGTATGGATTAAATTGTATAAAATTAATCAAAAAATCAGTTTTATATGCAGCACCATGCAATAACCCTATTTTTTCCCCCTAACTGAAGATAATAAAAACAAAACATTAATTTCACAATATAAGAATCAGAAGTAACTCTTTGGGGATGCCTGCATGTATTGCAAGCCCATGCTTGAGTCCAGGCTGAAACCTAACGAACACTGCATCTACACAACAAATGCGCTAGTCCAGGATCCCAGTTCCCTGCTGGGCTGGAGGGTTTGAGCCGAGTTGAGCTACGACCCAGGGTCTGATCCCTATTGCTTTGCAGTGCAGATGCAGCCTTGCTTCACTCAGGTCTCAAGGGTCAGTCAGAAGTATTACACAATTCCATGAGACACCCTCAGAGTCTTCTCTGTCCCAACAATCTGCAGTTCGCTTTATTGAAAATGGAAGCCACCCTCACCCTTTATGAACAGCAGCAGCTCAGATCAGCATTAACCCATTCAATTCTGATCACCAATCTCTGCAAGCATACTGTCAGAGAGTCTCCTGGGTTTGCAACGGAGAGTGAAACAATCAAGCCTTTCGCAAAGCAAGCTGCTTTCTGATAAAATGCAGGCCAAGCAGTAAAGTTTTCCCATAGTGCACCATGGTCCTATGACTCAGAACTAGGGACTCCAGGATATGGTTCTTTTGACTTGGGTCTGCACACTGCAATGTGGGGGCAAGCAGGCCTTGGTTTGAACATGGGTTAGAAAAGAATTAATACTGGGTTAAAATATACAGTAGATGCTCAAACCCAGGGCTCCTTAACACATCAGCTGACTTGAGTCCCACTAACCCTGGGCATCCATTGCAGTGTAGACTAACATTTGAAGATAGTGGAGTTACATGGGTATAATGCCAAGCAGCATGAGAGAAACAAAACTATTCTACCTTTTTTCTTTTTCTTTGTTTTCTTACTACTACGGCCTTTCTGCTGCTCCTCCATTATTCTCTCTTCTGCCATTTGAGAGCTATCGGCACGGCTCAGTGTTGACATCAGCCAGGCATAGAGAAACTCAGACAGATACCTTCAGAAAAATTGCATCCAGCTATTATACAGAAAGCAAAACTACGTATAATGCATGTGTTAATGCACGTTATGCATTTGTACTACGCAGTTTCATGAAGAAAACAGATGGCTGTACTCAGCATTTCCTTTAGATTAGTTGGGAAAAAAAAAAAAAAAGGTCACACAACACCATAAAACTCAGTGAAGACATCAAATGACTTTTCTTGCCTTGCTAGTTTAAATCAATGTCATGCTGTCGTGCAAGTATTCAATTAGATAGCTTCTAACCATTTCAAAAATCTTTAGAAAGGCTTCAGGATAATATTTAAAATAATCCAAAAATTTAGGAAAAGTTTAGGAACTTTTAAATTTTTTAAAAACTAGTATAAAATCATTGACAGTGCTTCAAATGCCAGCTTTCGAGTTTTATGAATTACTGCCTTGGGGAACATAGTTAATATTGATGTATTACAAACATTACAATTTTTAACAAGTAACTAAAACCACAGAAGTGTAGGACTGGAAGGGATCTCGAGAGGTCTTCTAGTCCAGTGGTTTTCAAAGCTTTTTTCTGGGGATCCAGTTGAAAAAAAATCATTTATGCCCACGACCCAACAATTACATCTTTCAGCAATGCATTCCAGTCTTTCGGCGGCAGCAGCAGCAGGGTGTGCCGCGACCCAGTGCCCGAGGGTCTGCGACCCAGTACAGGGTCCCTACCCTAAGTTTGAAAACCACAGCTCTAATGCAGTCCCCTGCACCCAGATCAGGACCTAGCATTATCTAGACCATCTCTGACAGGTGTCTGTCCAGCCTGCTCTTAAAAATCTCCAATGACAGACATTCCACAATCTCCCTAGGCAGTTTATTTCAGTGCGTAACTACCATGACAATTAGAAAGCTTTTCCTCCAGCCTAAATCGTCCTTACTGCAATTTAAACCCATTGCTTCTTGTCCTATCCTCAGAGATTATCGGGGACATTTTTTCCCCTCCTCCTTGTAATCACCTTCTATGTACTTGAAAACTGTTAGGTCCCCCACCCTCCAGTCTTCTCTTCTCCAGAATGACCCCAATTTTTTCAGTCTTTCTTCATAGGTCATGTGTTCTAACCTTTAATCATTTTTGTTGCTCTTCTCTAGACGTTCTCCAATTCGCTCACATCCTTTCCTGAAATGTAGTGCCCAGAACTGGACACAATACTTCAGCTGAGTCTAATCAGCACAGAGTAGAGCGGAATAATTACTTTTCATGTCTTGCTTATAGCAGTCCTGCTTATATATCACAGAATAATGTTTGCTTTTTTTGCAACAGCATGACACTGTTGATTCATATTTAGCTTGTGATCCACTGTTCTCCCTAGATTCCTTTCCACAGTACTCCTTCCTAGGCAGTCATTTTATATTTGTGCAACTGATCCTTCCAAATGGAGCACTTTGCATTTGCCCTTATTGAATTTCATCCTATTTACTTCAGACCATTTCTTCAGTTTGTCCAGATGATTTTAAATTTTAAATCTATCCTTTAAAGCTCTTGCAACCTCTCTCAGCTTGGTATTGGCCACGAACTTTGTAAGTGTACTCTCTATACCATTAGCTAAATAACTAAAGATACTGAACAGAACTGATCCCTGCAGGGCCCATCCTGATATGCCCTTCCAGCTTCACAGTGAAATACAGATAACTATGCTCAAAACAAATTCTGAAAGATATTCCTGAAGTAGCATTAAGTTCCGTGAACAGAAGTTCTGGCCCTCTTCCAACCTAATAGCAAAGTGGGAGGATGGCGGGAAAGGGGAACTACTGTAGGAGTGCAGAGCATGAGGAGTAAAAATAAAAATAAGGCTTCAAAAAATTCACACTTCAGTCCAGAAATATCTGCTGACAATTTTTTTTTGGTCTTCATTTAGAGATCAAATGGAACTAAGATAACATTTACAGAATCATTAAAAGTGAGGGGGGAAAAGCTCACGCAGCATTTGGATACTAATCGTAATTGCCATGAGATAGCAATGTTAACAAGTCCTCAGTGCTATGGTTTTCTCTTATGTTCAGTGCTTTGGTAAAATAATGTAGAAGCACTGCTAAACAGCTAATTGCCGTGATCACTCCATTACAAAGGGGGCTAAATTATAATGAATTAACCAACAAGAAGATTGAGAAGTTCCAGAGGGGTAGCCGTGTCAGTCTAGTTCAGCAAAAACAAACAAGGAGTCCCGTGGTACTTTTAAAGATGAACAAATTTATTTATCGCATGAGCTTTCATGGGTGGAATCCCACTTTGTCAGACAGTTGAAATAGAAAACTTATGGAAGGGAAAAATAAATGCAGTGAAAGGTAAGTCATACGATCAGTTCAGATTATTAACGAAACAGGATTCTACCCACGAAAGCTCATGCAATAAGACGACTGAGAGGTAACTTGATTACAATGTATAAGTACCTTAATGAGAAGAAAATCGCAGATACTAAAAGGGTTCTTTAATCTAGTAGAGAAAGGCATAACAAGAACCAATCAAGCTGCAAGCTAAAGCCAGAAAAATTCAACAAGTAGTAAGGCACACACACTTCTAATAATAAAGATGATTAACCACAGGAACAAACTACCAGGGGAAGTGGTACAGTCTTCATCTTTGGAAGTCTTCAAATCAAGAGCAGATGCCTTTCTGTAAGATATGAATTAGCCAAACACAAGCTGAGGGGCTTAATACAGGGATAACTGGGTGCAATTTAATGACCGGGTATACAGAAGGCCACAGCAGATTGTATAACGCACTACATAAACCCTTAATACACCCCCAGCTTGAATACTTCATGTAGTTCCGATCATCCCTCTTAAAAAGAGATTTAAGTTGGAAAAGGTAAGGAGATGAGCAATGAAAATGATTAAAGAGTAGGAAGCTGTTCCATGTGAGGAAAGATTAAAGAGACTAAGACTGGTCAAATTAGAAAAGAGACAACTAAGTGGGGGGAGGAGGAATTTGATAGGTCTATAAAATCATGAATGGTGTGGAGAAAGTGAATGGAGAAGCATTATTTACCCCTTTTCCTAACGTAAGAACTAAGGGTTACCCAATTAACTTAAAAGGCAGCAGGAAGGCATCACATACTACAAATTCAACCTGTATAACTTATTGCCAGGGATCTAGTGAAGGCCAGAAGTTATATCTGGATTTAAAAAAGAACTAGATAAATTCATGGAGTATAGAATCATCAATGACTACTAGCCAAGAGCATCAGGGATGCAACCCCATGTTCTGGGTGTCCCTAAATCTCCAACATCCAGAAGCTGGAACTGGACGACAGGGATGGATCACTCAAAACAGCCCTGTTCTGTTCATTCTCTGAAGCATCTGGCCCTGGCCACCATCAAAAGACAGAATGCTGAGCTTGAGGGATGATTGGTTTTACATGGTCTGCTTACTTATCTATTCATGAAAATGTATTTTATAGTCTCTTTTCCTAATGTAACTTTTCATAAAACACACTGATGTAGGGGATTTGACTTCCCCTTACCAGATGTAAGTAGTATGTAGACCTTTGAAGTGCACCAGTAGTGTGTTCTATATTTTAGAATTCATTTTTAACAGTTAGAAAAATAGCATTAAAATGTCAGTTTAACACGAGTGCTTTATCATCGGTCCATTAGAGACAAGCCATCTAAACCATTTCTTTTTCCTTTTGGACCTCTCCTCCTCCTCTGAAAAGTAGTTCAAGGTGGAAGGAGTATAGTAGAAAAGCATGTATGTTGTTTCTGCACACTGTAATCTTACTTTTTCACTAAAAGAAGTTGGTCCAATAAAAGATGTTACCAGATCCACATGGTTTCTCTTTTTCACTGAAGATGGAAGATACTGCTCTGAATATATATAGGGGACACATTCTGAGTGAGGTTTTGTTTTTAAATAGTCATTTTACTGACAGATCACTTTAGAAAAGTTGAATTGGAAGATCGTTTTAAATGTTAGAAATATTTAATGAGATGAGCATTGCTTGCAGGAAAGAGAATGTAAACGAGAAGCAGGTAGTGTTTATCCCTTTTAAATCTATACTTTGTGCCCCAGTCAACACTACTTCTCATGTGATTAAACCACTTTCACTGGAAAGGTTCTATGAAAACAAGCTAAATAAGGAACCAAGCAGTGATCTGTACAGTGTACTAGAAATATATTGTAGGGAACAAACCAGGCAGAAGGGATGAGATGGCCCAGAAGATTTTTCCCCCTCTCTAGTTTTTATGATGCTGTGAGGCTAAATACTTCTATGTAGCTTGGGATGAACTAATTGTTCTAAATCCCAGTTTAAACAGTGGCCTAAGACTGTTTTATACATTTACAGGCTGGGCTTTGTGGGAACATTCACCCGCCTCCCCCCAGCTTTTAATAATGTGTACTCTTACCAATATACGTAATAATACTCATGCATGCTGTAAAGTTCCAATTCAAAGCCACTCAGAAGATACTGTATCATGATGCGGAGGTTATGGTAGAGGACCCAGGTGCCCAAACAAGCCAAATGTTGCCTTTGGGGTTCTTGTTTCAGCAGCATGCTGTGAAGTGCTGCATCAACTTTCTCTGCCTACCAGAAGGAGACACAGCAAAGTGTTCAGTAAAACTAGCACATCTACAGGAAAGCGAGTGTATACTGATGAAACAACATTCATGGTCTCTCGCAACAAAAACCCTCACAAATTCTAAATGAAAATATGGTCAGTAAATCTGTATTACATAATATGTACAATTACATATTAACAAGAAAAATCAGTTTTCATAGAATCTGAGACTTCTGCTGCACATCTATCTGCGTTATGTATTATTTGCCTGGAGACACCTTCAGCAGAAGAAATAAAACATTTTTCTGTACTGCATTGCCATAATTACTGACTAATGATTGAATTTTATTGAAAGTTTTAATTATTTACAAGTTAAATGTACTGACAGTTGGTAACCCAGCCTGAGTACTGTGGCTAAATACTGTAAGCAAGGAGACCAGGAGCAAAGCTTGTTATGGTTACAATATCATAGCGGCAACTGACAATTTTGGGGGGAATTTTCATAGCACCAAGGTAAAAATCCCTAGAATATGACTCCCGACAGAAAACAGCATGTAAAATAAAAAAATTAAAAATAAAGAATTATTATTTTTATTCTAGGCTAAATATTTGAAAAGTTTCAATTTTATTATGAAAAAACTACAAATAGAAAGAGCCTCACAGTCCTAAATAAAAGAACACAACAACAAATTCTTTACTGAGGAAGAGATGGCACCTCAAGAGCCATACTGAAAAGTCCCCTGTACCATGCACCCCGATAGAATACTGACCCTCCCCAAAAAGGCAAAAGAGTCTTCTGATTCCAAACTCCTCTGCTTTTTCCCTTAACATGAAAAGCCTGTAAAATAATGATTTCATTCTCTCTTAAAAAATAAATGTACCTCCTACAAGTGAAACAAAACTTCTCACAGACAATAGAGTCCTGTGGCACTTTTAAAGACTAACAGATTTATTTATCGCATGAGCTTTCGTGGGAGAAAATCCCACTTCGTCAGACGCTTTGAAGATGGGAAACTTACAGAATGGGAGGAAATTAAATGCAGGGGAGTGTATGACATAGGATCAGGTCAGGCTGTAACAGCAAATCAAAATAGGTGTTAGGATTCAAACACTGGGGAACAGCACATAGAGGAGGGGGAGGTCAAATCACTTGTTGTAATGAGAGAAAAATCCATAGTCCCTGTTTAACCCCAAGACAACTGAGTCAAATTTGCATATAAGTTCGAGTTCTGCAGTTTCTCTTTGAAGCTGTGATTTGTTATTCATCTGTTTCAACACAGCTATTAACAAGTCGTCTGTGGGGATTTATCCAGCATATGCAGATATGCTGACACTGTAATTGGAAGTTCACAGCCAGGTCGGACAAGGATACTTTATCTCAAATGGCGTACTGCCATATTAGCCTAGGCGTCTTAGTGTTCAGAATTTTATCAGACTCTCCTGGGAATCAAGGACAAGAAAGGTAGTAAACAGAAAAATAAATCCTGGAATTGTGTAATTTGTTATAGACCAATAGTTTAAAAGTTTGCTTTGCACAACAATATATGTACCAATCATTTGCCCTGTCAAAATTGGTGGTGGGATTAAAGAAAAGTATATAAATCTTTACTTATGTATCAATAAACGTTCTTGCTGCAATCATATTGGTTGTTTATGCTTGAGCCGGCCCGCCACGGACTCGACAGTCGTCAAGGGAGTGAGCAGGGAGATTGAAGTGTTCCCCTATTGGTTTTGTAGTGTTGCAATTTCTGATGTCAGATTTGTGTCCATTTATTCTTTGGAGCAGAGACTGTTCTGCTTGTCCAATATATAAGGCAGAGGGGCATTTCCGGCACATGATGGCATAAGTCACATTGGTGGATGAGCAGGTGAACGAGCCCTTGATGGAGTAGGTGGCTTGATTAGGCCCTGTGATGGTGTCATCAGTGTAGATATGAGGGCAAAGTTGGCAGCGTGGTCTGTTGCAGGGCTGTGTTCCTGCTTTAGTGTTTCTGTTGTATGATCTGTAGTTGCTGGTAAGTATCCTTTTAAGATTAGGGGGCTGTCTGAAAGCAAGGAGAGGTCTGTCTCC